>BJFM01001289.1:245294-292969 GCA_016586285.1 Arothron firmamentum
CCCCCCCCCCCCCCCCCAGCAGCCCGGCTGCTGCCATCAGCCGGGCTGGTGATGAACTCTCTGCCTTCCACCTCCAGGTTTCGTCTTACGTTCATTTCATATGCAAATCCGGGCAGAAGGGAGACCTTCGTCACCGGGTTCAGCGTCCACCCAGTTTCTTTTGTTGGTTAACTTCTTTGTCAGACTCTGAAGAGAAGTTTTCCTCTTTGTTTGCCCTCGTCTTGTAATCAGGAGGTAGCAAATGAAAGAAATCACAAGGCTTTTTCCTTAAATCGTTAAATTACTTCCCAAATTTGTCTGATCTGCTGGCAACAATATGGGCGTGCGCGTTCCCGAGCAGACCGCGGTTCGGGCTGTGCGCGGCTGCACGCTCGCGTGTGATCGGCTGATGAAAGTGCTCTCCGTACCTGTGTGCGTCCGAATGTGTGCCTTCAGGTGGGACGATTTCCCGTAAACTCTGTCGCATCCGTCAAAAGTGCATTGGTGCCGCTTCACCGGGGAGCGTGGGGGCCCCACGCCTCCCCCCCCTCTCAGCTGCTGTCCGGGGACCGGGGTGGCGGAAGGGGTCATGGTTGGTGTGGTCGGGTCGGACAACGTGGTGTAGCCGCTCTCCCCGCCACACGAGGAGTTGCTGCTCTCCGAGTAGGCCGACATGGGGCGGAACTTTCCGTGCAGGTCGGTCAGGATGCCGGCCACCGCCATCATGTTGGCCCCCTCCAGCCTCAGCGTCTCCCGCACTTCCCTGTCTTCGCTGGAGCCGTCGGGCTCCCCGGGGAGCAGGCCCACGGGGCTCGGCTGGCTTGCGGGGACGACCGGGGTGGGTCTGTGGAGCACAGGGCCGCTGGAAAATGAAACCAGGCATTCGGCCGCGAAGTAATCAGACGAAGCAGTCAACGACATTGTTTTCTGTCGTGTTTCGTTGTCTTAAAAATAACGAAGAAGAAGCAGCTCCAGCAGGCGGGGCTAACAGTCTGATCCCGACCTCGTTTTCATCAAACTCGACGAAACAACCGATTCCTCTCGGGTCTTCTTACCGCCATGCAGTGTATCAGTATTTGGAAATGGCTCAGTACGTCAGACGGAAGGCACAGCTGGGAAAGATAAAGAATTAAAAGGGTGGTTATGCGTCCAGAGCGACATGCGTGGCTCTCTTCTTCTGATGGTTCATTGTGTCTGAGCCGGAGAGAAGCCGGTCAAACCTACGCCCCCTGGATCTGCCTCAGGACGCCTTCGCGTCCGTCGGGTAAAACTTCTTTGTTAAAAATTTAACAACACTTTCCTTCTGATGTTTGTTAACATTTTTGATATTGCGTAAGAAAGCGAAAAAATCAATGTAGAAACACACCTACACCTGTCAATTGTAAAAAATAAATGTAGATATAAATGTAAAAATGTCTTTTTTTTCTACATTATGCCTCACTAATTCTCAGATACCCATTTAATTTGCAAGCCTATGATTTTTGCTTAATTGTGAACATTTATTTTTTAAATACATCCATTTGAAGGTTAGCAACGATGCGTTTTAACGGCATTTTCCAGCGACTCTTGAGAATACGATTTTTAGTCTGACCGTGAAGTGTCCTTCAGTGACTGATGTCGCAGCACGGGCGTGGACCACAGTGGCGGAGGGTGCATCGTGGAAAGTAGGTGGCAGCCTGGGTAATGATGGGGGAAGGAACTGTGGATGGAAGGGGTGTTTAGTCAACTGGAGAAAGGAGAACATGACTGAGTGGAAGCCGCTTTACTGATCGGTAGTTTTTTTGCTAAACAGCTCACAGCCTCCCGCATTTTATACACTACCTGTTCCCCACGTTCCACAGGGACTAGATGGCCCCCTACACTGATATTTCTCCCCTTTAATTATAGTTCTATGAATCAGTTATTAATGCATAATATATTAGAGACCACGTTTGGTTATGGTATTTATTGATTAATGAACTCTTCCCCCTCTGCACTCATACAGTGTTTATAAAGAGCTTTAAACAACTGAGTTCCATGCAGGGAACTTATTTTTTTCTTTCCCCCCATCACATGTAACTTATGTCTTATTCATGTCCAAGTTAAAGGTGGTCCAAGAAAACTTTTTTGTGCAGCCAAATTCTGGATGAAGTGATTGGCTGAGTGAATGTTTGTAGCTTCAGCCAGGAAGGTATTTCCTGATTGGTTGCTGTGAGCACTGTGAGACCCTGTGGAAGCCCCCGTACGTACAAACGTGGTCATTCAGCAGCTGTGAACACTGCTTGGTTTTCATCTAACTTACATGTGGAGGTCTGGAGGAAGCCAGATCTGCAGTGACTCCGGGTTGCCATGGCTATGTCCTGGTCGCCACTCAATTGTCTCCGAGTTGCACTCATTTTTCTTCTGCTCAGGGGTGAGTTTTTATGGCTTTTGTTGTCACTTCTAATTGTTCTCGTTGAGTTATTTTGCTTCCAGTGAAAGCAGAACTGAACCCAGCTTGGCATGACATCACACCGTGGCAGTTGGGCTGGTTTTCATGTCGGTTCTTGTGTAATTACTCCTTTAATATAACTGGTTGTTGTTTTGGGGTTTTTTTTGGCTTTGTATGCAGAAGGTGATTGCTTAGAAACCGAACGGAACCTCTGTGATCTGAGTTGTTCTGGTAAGAATTCAATTTGCTGCTTGGATGGTTGCACATTTTCTAAGTTAGTTTTAATGTAATCCCCTTCTTTACATCCTGAAATTCTTCCCTAGTTGTGTTTGGAATTGTTTTCATTTTACGTTAATAGGATTTGTTAGCCCGGACTTGCCCTACCAGAGAGGAGTGAGATATGCGTACAGGTACAGCACCACAATTAGCACAGCCTCTCAAGGCTCCAGTACAGGGAGGAATGGACTCGCTCTGGACTGTGTGGTTGATATTGAGGTGGTGTCCAAATGTCACCTAATGTTGCAGGTTAGTAAGTGTGATAAAAAAAATAAGTCTTTCTTACAATATACAAGTATGCAAAATGTAAGGTGTTCATGCAAATACTTTTTCCATCAGATTAGGAATCCACAGATTAAGCGACTTTCCCATCAGAAGGAACACTCTGTCCAGCGATTAAAGAAGTTGAGGTAGTTTTCTAGATTATTATTGCACGTTAAGATGTTTTCAAAGGGTAAATATAGCTAACTAATGTATGCATATATTCTACAAAACTGCTTTTATATGTTATTGAACTGCAGCTGTGTGATTCTGGGTCATTTTGGAATGTTTAGTGTTTTTCTCCTATGAATGTGATACTCTGTTCAGATGCTCCGCTTGTCTGTGCACCCGGGTCTCGGGAGGGGCTCATCTGCTGTTTTTGTTTCCCAGGGAGTCGCTGGAAAGAGCGCGCCTCAAGTTCTCCCTCCAGGGGGGAAAGGTCACGGCACTCTGTCTGCAGGAGGGGGAGCAGGTGTGGGCCCTCAACATGAAAAGGGCTCTACTGAGCATGTTCCAGACCTCCCGCATGGCCTCCAAACGGGAATTAGTCCAGGAGGTGAGGCTTGATGAGGGCTGTACTCCAAGTTTGCAAAACACCTCACTTTGATTTTTCATTCTAAAGTGTGAAACACCGCCAGTGCCAACTGTGATTAACATAATCTTATTGCTTAGTCACAGTGTGATTAACAGCCTTTGTACGTGCCTTTCACCCAGACAGATGTTTACGGGACGTGCACCAGCAGGTACGAGAGACGAGGACCTGTCTTTCTGAAGACCAGGGATCTAACAGAGTGCCATCAGTCCAGGCTGGCAAACTTTTGGCCCCATTCCATATCAATGACTGAAGATACAGTGAGCACGGCCCTCTTTCTCCTTTAAAAGTGTTGTTTAGTGGTTGAGTTGTGTTTTTGTGACACCGGGTCTCTGTCCTGTCTTATTTAGTCGGTGCAGTCAGAGCTTCACTGTGTCCAGAAGCATGAATCTACACTAATGCAAGAGGTCAATTGCACTGAAGCCGTTTCCATGACAACGTGGTCTGAAACTGCGCGAGTGATGAGGACTCAGACAGTGTCCTCTCTGGTGCTGCTCAGAGCCCAGCCGGTGACTCCTCTGAGCCAGGGTGAGGAGTGGAACAAACCATGTGTGATCGCTGGATATGGAATAACCCCTGATCGTTTCAACCCTCCTGCAGGTTCCGTGGATCCCGGCGTGCCGACAGACCTGCAGTTTGAGGATGAGAGAGTTGCAAGGCCAAGAAAAGACAGAGCATCAGCGCTGCAGGAGATCAGCCAAACTGTCAGGACACTGTGTAGTCTCACCTCAGACCCAAAGATGGTATGTTCCAGCTCACTCCAGCCGGACCCAGATCCTCGATTTTGACTGCGTAGCAATAAAACCTGTCCCTATATCTGTTTGGGCTGCTCCCAGGTATCACGAGAATTCCTTCAGCTGGTGTTCCAGCTCAGAGATTTGAGTCGGCCCCGACTCAGGACACTTTGGGAAGAAGCTTCCTTCAAGTGCCGAAATGACTGGTTTGTATTTTCTGTACCAAGCTGAGAATATTGATTATTGATACAAAAGCAGGTGATTTTCTCCCACAATGCCAGTGTTAATTCAGGTGTTCCAACAGGCAGCCTTTGCTGGATGCATTACCAGCCTGTGGGTCGGAGGGCTGTATTGCCCTGCTGTCTGACCTCATGAGGAACAAAGAGCTGGAGGAGCAGCAGGCTCACGCTTTTCTCAGCACCATGGCTCTTATCCCTCACCCGACTCCACAGATCATCGAGTCCATAAATGTAGGTTTGTCTTATTCATAACACAAATTAATGTGTCAAAATGTGGCCCATCCTTTCAAACATATACCGTAATTGATTCTCCAAGGTCTTACTGGAGGTCCCAGAGGTGCAGTCCAAGGCGCTGTTATCCGGATCATCTTTGGTGTATCAGCTCTGCCAAAGGTCACAGACCTCCTGTGGTGAACTTCCTCAGGTGCAGACCTTCATAAACAGGCTTGAGGAAATCCTGAAAGGAGGAACCCAGAGAGAAAACCCCACACAAGACCAAACCGTAGGTGCTCCACACTCAACCTCATGACACAATCGCTTTGAAACAGCAGCGTTGCTATTAATGCCTAACGTGCATATTTTGACTCCTGGCAGCTCCTTTATGCTCTGAAATCAGTGGGAAACCTCGGCCTCTCCGCTCCAGCCTTCGTTCCTCTGCTGAACCGCTTCGTGCTGAGTCCGTCGTCTCCGCTGGAGCTGAGGCTTGCTGCCATCCATGCCCTCAGGCGTTATCCCTGCTCCGTGGATGTGAGCCCACTCTTTAACCAGCCGTCTCCATATCGTAGAAGCTATTCTTTCCTGTGACACTAATATCCAGCAAAGGGGGAGAGGTGAGTGCCGGTTCAACGTCAGTTGCTGACAGCAGTTTCCTTCCTTCAGAGAGCTGTGCTGTTGCAGCTGTATCGCTCCTCCCAGGAGGATCCCGAGGTCAGAATCGCTGCATACCAGCAGCTCGTACGATGTCCTAATCAGGACCTGTTTGAAGCGGTGAAGAAGACTCTGAAGAACGAGACCTCCAGCCAAGGTGTGAGCCATTAAAGATATATGTATTATAAGTAGAATACACCTCAAAGACAGTTACATTCACTGAATGAATACTTAAAGAGCACGTATTTGATTCATAATCATATATAATCCCTCTGTTTCTCATGAAACCCAGAACCTTCTTGATATAAGGCGATGATGCTTCTTCTTCTTCTTCTGCTTCTCTAGTGGGCTCATATGTTTGGAGTCACCTGACTAATCTTCTGAGGAGTGAAGACCCCATGAAGCAGACCCTGATTGAGTCCCTGCCTGAAGATATTATCAGCCGAGACTTTGAATCGGAGTTTCTGAAGTACTCCTCCTATGCCGATTACACCGTATCATCAGGTACCGATGCTGCGCAAGCTACTTTGTGAACCTGATCACATGAATACGTTTTTGTGTATGCGTTTTGTTTTTTCAGGCATGGGCATCACAAACGTAGAAACCTCTTTGGTTTTTTCTCCGAAATCCTTCCTACCGAGATCTGCCGCTGCCAACCTGACGGTATACTTTCACGGCAGAGCTCACAACCTGTTGGAGGTGAGTTTGACATCCACGCTGTTCGTTTGTGTGAAAACATGTTCCCACTCTTTTAAGATTACGTCACATCACAGCACGTTGTCTCCCAACCAAGGTGGAAGTTCACGTGGAGAACGCCGAGCCCCTGGTGAGGACCTTTTTCGGTCAGCAGCAGCATGAGTCTGATGCAGGGTCTGTGGAAAGCAAGGAGGCCAGAATGGGGAGAAGAACAGAGGATGGCCACAAAGAAGGAAAGGAAGGGTGTTTGTACAGAGCCAACAGAGTGTTGGAGCGGGCCAAGGCCATGGTGAGCTCCCTGAGTCTCTTTGTTGAAAGACTGTTTTCTTAATTGATTGTAACTTTGTTTGGGGTATAAATATTTGGGCCTTGAACTTATGGAAAATACTGTAGCTACTTTTGAGTATTCTGTGGATTCACGTCATTCAGATTTCAAAAAGAGAAGAATATTTCCTTCATTCACGACCATACGTTTCCTTTTCCAGCTGTTTGGAAGCAGGAGGACAGAGACACCGAGGCCCAAGTGCTGGATAGGGGTTAAAGTGTTTGGGAATGAGCTGAGTGTGTCCACATGTGAAGATCTCTACAACGGAATCGACCAGCTGTCTCTGAGCGTGGCGGGTCTCGCTGTCAAGCTGCTAAAGGTACATCAGATGTAGAGGGCTTCCACATTGTTTCGGTCTGCCAGTTTACATCCTCTAATCTCGGCCTTTTCAGTAAGACATGGTTTTTCTTTGTCCTCCAGGGTCACGAGGTTCAGCTGGACCACAGAGCGGTGCTGATGACAGAGGAGCTGGTTTTACCTTCTCTGTCTGGTCTGCCTGTCAAACTGGGAGTCAACATGACCTCCCTTTTTTCACTGCGTCTGAAAGGCAACATCAACTACAAGGACACGTCTCACTTCTCCCTGACTGGACACATCAAGCCCAAGTACCTCCACACGACCACATCTGATGATCATATGCATCTACCCACTAAAGGCTAACTGGTGTCTCTTCCTACCAGTGCTCACGTGGAGCTGTCTGCCAGGATGGGGGTTGGTAGCGCTTTGGGCCATGCTGCTGTGGAGTGGGTCTCTGAGCTGAGGAGCTCCACCAGTCTAGACGGCAGCGTTCAGCTCCAGGAGGGGCGGGATCTCAGGGTGATGCTCAACACGCCAGAGGATGTGATGGACATCATCTTCATCAGGTAACTCACAATTCTCTATGAGTCACAGTCAGCAGAAATGACCATCAGTGTAGAATAACAATGATTAAACTGAAGTTGTCCCTTCTATTCAAGCTCCAGAGTGTTTCAGCTAAGTGGAGACCACCGGGAGGAGATCAGAGGCCCAAAGACCCGCGTACAGAAGACCACCTGCACGCCAAAAACATGCAAGTCCTCATACATAGCTACTCCATCTATGTAGGAGGGAAAAAATCTCCAAAGTAAACGGTTTTTCATTCTTCTTCCGTGACAGGGTCTAAGATGGTGGGCTGGCAGCTTTGTTGCAATGCCTCTTACCCTTTTCCTGCTGAGGGTTTCTCGCTTCCCCCTCCAGGACCAGTTAGTGTGTCACTGAGGCTGCTGAAGCTGGACAGAGGCCTTCATTACTACCTGCTGGAGGCAGCCTATTCACTCATTACCCAGGTGCTTTGACATACAAATATGGTCCTTTATCATGTAAATGAGGTTAAAGTAAGTGCCAGAACTCACAGTTTAGTCATTTCTTCTTCAGAGGGGCAGCTGGCTGCCCAGAGAGGCCTCCCTCCACCTTCTCTTGGCCACTCCCCAGTCCTCCATCCTCAGGGACATGTCTCTGGATGTGAATCTCAGCCCTCATAGACTGCTTCTGAGGATTACTCATCCTCTGAAAACCATCCTGATTCAAGGTGAGTCAAAGAGGAGCTCCGTTCCAAAGCCAACAGGTTCTGTTTTGGTGAAACCTTCTTCTCCTCTCAGGGCAGCTTGTGCAGGATCGAAGGGTAAAGTCAGGAAAGTTGGAGCTGTTGATTGATGGCGTTCACGCTTACATCTTGGTATTTGTGGACCCTTTGTGCTGTGATTCCTTATTTGGATTTATACAATAAGGAAATACATCAAAATATTAAAAGGACGTCTTCTTTCCAGGGTTTGGTTGACACTCAGGACCTCCAGTCTGAGCAGAAGACTCGCTATCATATTGAGGCCAAAATTGCTCCTGGTGAAAATCCCATGATCCTCTCTGCTAACGTCACTCGCAGCCAGGGCAGGAAGACCAGTATTGCCGCCACAGTGAAAAATGTGTTCAGTGAACCAGCATCTTTGTCAGGTATCCAACCAACGCAACCCAGAAATATGTTTATGTTTTATAAGGAAACACTTTGAATTTTCCCCAACCAGCGGTCCTGGAGCGCAGGCATGATGGCAGCAGCAGCCAATACTCTGTGGAGACGGAGCTCCTGGTGCCTGGTGTGCTCGGCACCAGGATGCTGGGACTGATGGAGCAGAGAGGCTCAGTGTGGAACTCTGCACTGAGACTCAAATATGGCCTTGGAGGTGAGTACTCAGATTGGTGTGGAAAACCCTCAATACTGGACCCTCATTCAACTGAGAATTGACAGTCTGACACATACATTCTATAGCCCTGGGATGTGATTCCTGTAAATGCAGCTCATTAGCACTAAAGGTTTCCAGTCAACATGTGTATCTGTATTTTATTGTATTCTTTTGTGAAATTTATAGTATATATTTATTATGAATGTTGTTACGTAACATATCCACGAGATGGCGGTATCCTTCCGTATTGCAGTTTAAGCCCAAACTTTAACTTTGCTGTTTTTGAGAAAGGGACAATCCTAAATATTTTTGTACCTTCAGGTTTCTTATTTAGTTAATTGCTTCCATAGCCTTTGAATTTTCTGCAGGCAATGCTCGGAACCTGCTCCAGGAGTGTTACACGTCCCAGAGAATGAGGAGCGAGAGGGACGCAAACTTCACAAATGTCATGAGAGCGGATCACGAATTCTACTGCTCCAACACCGCTCCTCTCAACCACAAGGTAACCTGAGGCATCAGCCAATAGAACGACTGGTGTCCAGGCTGGTCAGCCTGGACACCAGTCTTTCACTTAAATCCCCTGTTGCTCCTGGTTGCCGATGTCCTGTGTGATGTGATTTTCTTAATACATCTTCAGATCCACATGAGGCACGAGGAAAGCCACAGCCACGTTAAATCCACACTGGATGTGAGCTATGGCAAACACTGGGATGAGATCAACAACAAACGCACGCTTTTTCTAAGCCAGTCCTTCAAAAACCAGTCCGCACCAAACCACACCGGCTACACGCTGGAGGTAGAAACACTGGCGGCTGCAATTTAACAGAAAGCAGGTGGATTGAAAGAGTTGTTTTGCCTGTTATTCCAGTTCAATCTCCAGGTGCCAGAGAAGAATTTGAACTACAGGACTCAGCTTCTGCACTCCCACCTGAGGCAGCCGGGCTCCGAGAGCAGCACTCACCTCAAAATCAATTACAATGACCTGATGCCACTGGTGGCTGGAATACACTGGAAAAGCCCTTCCAAGCACTCCCTGCAGAAGAAGTGGGAAGGTCACCAGAGTTTCTCTATTCAAATCATTCCTTTTGTGTTTCATGTGACACACACAATTAGCTGATTTGTCCAATTTCCTCAGGGATGTTTAACATGGACACGCCGTGGCTGCACGTCTACAGCGCTCACAAACTCAGCCAGCTCCAGCAGCGCACGTTCAGGCTCACGTCTGAGCTGACGGTCAGCAAGTGGCTGAGCATCCGTAACCTTCTCCTGGAGGCTTTCCTCATGGACGGGGGCAGGGAGAAGGAGGCCCGTCTGAAGGTCTACACACCAGCTGTTACCTACATCAAGGTGAGGAGGGGAGAAGGGCCTCCTCCATGCATTCACGTGCAGTTGGGGTTAAAAGGTCATCACGTTTAGAACCGCATCTTCAGCTCGTCTGTGCTCCTCCAGGCAGCAGGATGGGGTGTCGCAGAGAAGCATAACATAAAAGCCTCAGCATCCTTGGTCACGCTGTGGACGCCGCTGCTGAGAGGAAACATTTCTCTGGAGAACTCTAAGCTAAGCCACACCCTACACGTGACCTCCACCTATGGGAAACACTATCTCAGCCTCTCCGCTGCTCTCAACAATGTGGACAAGGTGAGCTGTGACACCCCGTCCGTGGGATGAAGGCACTGATGTTCAAGTTTTTAATTTCATCCGCAAAATCTTTGTTAAGGTTTTGTTAAAGAGGCAGGTGATGCTGAAGGTAAGGCACCAGGGGCCGAAGAGCCCGACTACTGAACTGGAGCTTGAGGGAGTGATCGAGGTGCTGAGGAGGGACAGCAAGATGTATCAGAAATCAGCAACGATCCAGCTCAGGTCTGTGCTAAAACGATGCATCTTCTCTGTCTGGTAATGACGAACGCTGCTCACATTAATGTCACACAGACAGCCCTTCCAGACCTTCCCTCACACTCTCCTCCTGCGGGAGACCTTTACCGTGGACCTCCTGAAAGGCCTCTACACCCTGGAGTCGAAAGCCCGTTTCCACGGCAACAGAGAGATCATCCACGTCCTCACTCTCGGGTACCGCCCCCCGAGTCCTTTTGTGAGTCCTGATAAGCATCACTGAGGAAACAGAAAGTTAGAATGTTTAACCTCCAGTCAGTGTTGGGGAGATTTTGTTCATGCTGTTCTCATATTTAGGTTTGTTCCACGCTGATTCACCCTTTCAGCTCTGACGCCGTTCCTTCAGATTCAGAGATCTGTCTGACGTTCACCAGCAACCAGGTCAAAGTATTTTCAGTCTCAAAGCTAG
Source organism: Arothron firmamentum (assembly GCA_016586285.1). Classification (NCBI taxonomy): domain Eukaryota; kingdom Metazoa; phylum Chordata; class Actinopteri; order Tetraodontiformes; family Tetraodontidae; genus Arothron; species Arothron firmamentum. Next base: position 256,165 of record BJFM01001289.1, read on the forward strand.
CTAAAACGCTCTGTGTTCACATATTTAACTCTTCTCTCCAGACTAGCAAAGAAGTACGAGGGAGGATACATGTCAGTAAAACAGAGATGCTCCACCTCTTCGGACAAGTGCACTCGGACTCCTGGCACCCGAGTCAGCGCGAGCTCAAAGTTAGAGGCAATTTTTCCCATCGGTTGTCGGTAAACTCCTCCCTAACCTTGGCGGTTAAGCCTGCACAGTGCAGCTTGGAGTAGAAGAACGTGTGACTGGTTGTTATTACTGTTACAGCTGCAGCTCCCCTCCTTTGCTGCGCTGGAGGCAGATGTGTGTTGGAGCCCCAGAAACAACAGCGACTTTAATTATAAGGCCGCAGGGAAACTACGAGTGGAGCGCCAGGAATGCCGAGTCGGTGACTCTGCTTTTTCCCTTATTTGCTGTTTAATCTGTATGTTTGGTGCCAAAGTGATTCTTGTCTTTTACAGATTTCTGTGCAGCTCACTGGATCTCCTGGAAACACTGGCCTGTATTCCTCCTGGAAACACCCCTTTAAGTCCAAAATTCCCAAATTACTGGAGGTGGGTTGTTGTTTGTGTTTTCTGAGCGTGGAACTTTTTTTTTTTTGGTATTAATGTTAGCATTTTGTTGTGTTTTTTTTTAATTTTAAGGTTAAGGCCAAGGCGAACGTTTCTGCTGTTGCTGGTCAAGCGAGCAGCTGGGTGCAGGTGAGGGCTGATGGGAAGGACAGGGTAAAGCTTGATGCCTCGATGTTCCACTTCCTCCAGAGGGGAAACAACTCTGTAGGACTTACAGTTAATGTGTCCCAGAGCCTGTTACCCTCCGCCTCTGACCTGCATCTAAACATGGCTGCCAACACATCTTCAGAAAAGTGCGCACATTTTCATTTTTCCTGGCAGGTTAAAATTAATCAATACATTTTCATCTGAAGTCATTGATCATCCTCTGTTGTCTCCAGCGTTTCTCTGCATGGATTCTATCAACATGGACATGAATTCCTGCTGGCCCAGGTCAAAGGGTCCCTGAAGAACAGCCATGGGTTCCAGCTGGCTGTGTCTGGTGACCTGAGGAACTCCATCGCTAACTTTGCTCACTTGCCTCCTGTCCTTGGACTGGATGCTGCGCTGCAGCAGTCTGACGTGTTCACTGACGGTAGAGCTCTGCATCTGTGTTTATACAACCACGCAGCTGTGACGCACATCACCTGACAGGATGGACGCTGACGTGCCTTTTATCTGCTGATATTTTAGGACAGATCAGAGTCGGAGTGATGGAGGCCGTGTACAGGCTGGAGCTGAGGCATCACGGTTATCCTGCACCCTCCTCAGACAGCAGACGGAAGTCGAACGTGAGCACCGATTGGCTGTGCGCCTGGTTGGGGTCGGAACATATGTGTGTGAATGTGAGTCGGAAGTTGGGGGACTGGGGGCCGCGTGAGGTCCACGCCAGACTGTTTCACTCCTCCCGCCTCCTAAACGGGACAGGTAACTGTCAGTCTAAGTGCTTCGTGCATTGCTGGTCCCACCGCGGCTCTCAGTACATCTGGCTTGGTGCAGGCGTTCCTGCCGACACCAGTGTGAAAATGCGATGGGCCCGGGGTGTCAGCCAGCTGTCCGTCCTGGCAGAAGTGCTGGCTGGAGGTGAACATCTGAGAACTGAGTTTAATGGGGGCAAAGCAGACCAGGAGGCTCCACAATGGGAATATTTGTTCAGGCTGTCGCATCAATCCAAAGCGCTGCTGAAAAGAGGAATCTCAAGCTCCATAAAGGCCAGAACACATTACCAGGTATGGATATATCATGACCTTTGTCTTCTGATGGGGTAAACACACATGCTGGTGGGGCTTTTCTGTATTTCTGTGTGCTTCTCCTCTCTCTGTTAGCTACAAGCTGAAGGACTGGAAGCAGGTTTGACACTTCACACGGAGGACAGGAGAATGCTGGATGGCCTTTTCAGGGTAGGATCAAAAAATGGCACAGCTGTGCTGGGAGTGTCACTGTGGCAACAGCTGGCGCTCCTCCAGGGAGTCCTTCCCACATCCATGCAGGTATATTTTCCAGACGTTCTTTTATCTTCATGAGTTCTGAAAGACAATGTTTGCCAACATCAGGGTTTTGTGGCAGGTGAACTGCACCGGGGACGCCACCGCGGATCGTCTCTCGGCTCAGTGCTACGGAAACCTTGCAGGTCACCCTTTAGAGGTACGGGTGTTTCGCTCCGACAGGCCGCACAGCAGGCGTTGCTACGGCGCGGCGCTGACTCACTCTAGCCTCAATGCTCAAGCTAAAGGCTGTTACGCCTCTGATGGTCAGAGGGAGCTCAGAGCCAACTTTACTCATTCTGGTGTTCCAGTGCTGGTGCGTCTGGGAATAGCCAGTAAATGGGGCCTCAGGCTCCTGCTCCGGCCCGGGCCTCAGCGGTGGGGCCTCGGCGTAGGGTTGCTTGTGGGTTCTTGGGTGACGGACTTGAATCTGGGACTGCGGATGGAGACGCCTGGAGTTTACGGCTGGCATGGGGTCCTAATTTATGGGACTCGCGGCACATCACATAAAGCAGAAATAACAGGTAGAATCAGGTTTGAAAGCTGGTGCAACATCTGGGCAGATGCTGCTGTGGTGCTGAATTCAGCCGGTTCGACTCTTTTGGTATCAGCACGATGTAAAGGGGTCGGGCGTCTGGTGTGGTTATATCATAGTAGCGACGAGGGGGGTGAACAGCAGAACACCTCCTTAACCATACAAGCTCAAAGAGGGGCAAATGGACTCAAGGGCTCTTTAGGATTAGAAACCGGCTTCGACTCCCTCCAGATTATTCTTTCTGCGCTGCTGAGGAGCCAGACGGCTAACTTTGGCTGCACTCTCCAGCATCGCTGGGCCTCTGTGGCCTCCTTCATCCCAAACAGACTGGATCTTCAGGGTTCAGCTCAGCTCACCGATGCCTCCATTTCCGGTAGCGTTCGAGTCTCGGTCAACACCCGGCTGGCTCGGGTCGACGCCACCGCTACCTGGGACCCTTTTGCCGCCTTGAGGGTGGCGCTTCAGCAGAATCTGGCAACCTCCAGCGCACCAGAGGAGCTGAGTGTTCACCTGTCAAACACAGCCAGCCAAACGCTGCTGGAGGTGGAGTGTAACATGTGCGACCTGCACATCCTGGCGACTCAGCAGAGAACCCGAGCGGACAGGACCACAGCCTGGAACTTTGTAGCCCGTCAGCAGTGCGCCTTACTGAAGGTCAGACGGGAAATAAGCACCGCTTGTTTCCCAGCGGAAGGAAAGCAAAAGAAGCATCTTCATCCGGGAGATAACTTTTGTCTTTCTGTTGTTGTCAGAAGACCAAAGAACAAGTAATTGTAGTTCTAATTTCCATCTCTGAATTGTCGTAGAGCCTCCTGCCGTCGCAGACTTCAGCCAACATCTCCATGGCTCGCTCCGGCTGCTCCAGGCAGCTCAGCGCTGTTCTCCAGGCTGAGGGGGAACAGAGAGGAGAACTCAGTCTGCGTGTGTCCTGTCAGCCAAGCCTCAACCTTGAAGCGTCTGTACAGCACTCCATAGATGCAATACTGACGCTGGGACTTCCCCCAAACGGAGGAATAATCCTAAAGGTCTCACCTGCACACCTGCCTGGTGTGGAGGTTAGCGTGGAGCTAGGACCTTGTTATTTCCACGGTATTTGTGGACTATCGAAATCTTTACAAAGGGAAGGAGAGACCGCATCCTATACTGTGAATGTGACCAACTACTGCCCTGCTCTAGAGGTGAGAGACACGTTAGTAATGTAGATGCTCTCTGACAATGTGTTTTTCATAATTCTACCTTAGATTAGCAGCAGGCCTGCTACAGCTTAAAATATGGCTTCTCCATTGATCCTGTACCTAAAGTATCGTTTGCAATGTCTGAAAAGAGATGTTGTTGATTATTTGAGAGTGAGGTGCAGCCTGAGTGTCCCATGCTTACAACTGTCTCCCATATACTGCCTGTTCGTAGGGAACAGTCCTCCCAGTGTCCTTTGCTCTTCACGGGCACCTATCAGCCACCCCCTCCCACCGAGCCGTCACCTCTGCTCTCAGGGCAGACGACCATGACCTCTTCCTGGAGCTGAGTCAGTCCAGCAGGTCTCCTCAGCTCTCTGGGACCCTGACACATTCCCTTCCCGGACTGAGAAGCAGAGGGGTGCCCCAAGTGATCACCATCCAGGCCACTGTTCCCGGAGCAGATGAGCGGGCCGGGACGCTGTTTATTAAAGCCGGAACCTGTTCTATTAGAAGCAGCAGGATCACAGAATTAGCTGGGGGGACACAGTGGCTCTGGGCGCTCGAGTCAAAGTGCCCAATGTTACAGGTAACAATAGCTAAGCATTAGCAATCTCATCATCAGACCTTTAATGATGTGTAGGAAACCTCAGAGCAGCAGACATGACGCCGGTCATAATCACAGTGGTGCTGTGTCCAATCTAGGCTCATCTGAACGGCTCCGTCTCCGTGGACCCACGTGGAGTCTGGACAGCCACGATGGACTCTGACCTGGAGGGTAAAAGGGTCTTCCTGAGGGTGCACGCCAAGGCCTGGCCGGAGCTGAGTCTGCAGTGTGAGCTCAGCCACAGCCTTCCTGCCCTAAAGAGCCTTCCCCAGCACAGCAGCCTCAGCGTGACGGCCAGGACCGGAAACCAGCGCTACGAGACCGAGGCTGTGCTTCAGATGGGGGGGTGTGCAGTCCAAAGCAGGGGGCTTGTGGAGTCACAGAGAGGCCTGCGGGCGTCGCTGCTGTACCTTAATAACTGCTCTGTGATTCAGGTAAAGAAGCATATCGTTCACATGGCCTCGGTGACACCGTCTCTGTCTGACCTGGTGGTGCTGTGTGTCAGGGCTGGGGCAGTCCTGACAGTGTGACCTCCTCCGGGTTCTTGGCTGTCTCTTCCGCTCTCGCCGAATCCCAAATCTCCGTGGCAATGGATGGCACAGAAATACAGACATCAGTGGCTCTAAAGAAAGATAAGGTTCAGAAAATGACAGTAATTATCTGGTTTTGCTGTGTGATTGCTCAGCATTAACCGAGTGTGTTGAATCCTGTATCGTATCGCTGCTGCTGTTGCAGGAAATGAACGACGCCTGGTTCAACATGAGCCACTCTGTCCCTCTGCTGAAGAAGGTGGGTCTCCCTGTTCAGGCTGGAATCAGAGTGAATTCTGCAAGTCACGGCAACGGCTCGTACTCATACATGCTGAGCTGCGCTGCAGGGAGCCAGAAGGTGGGAGACAGAAGTAGACAAACTTCAACACCCGAGCGACTGTGGGTAATTTTCTGAATGTTGTGTAGATGTTTAAGGAAATCTCGGTGACAAAGGTGCCTGAAACAGTGAGGCTAAGGAGCCGTTTTCAACACACGGTGAACTACTTGAAGAAAATGGGAATCCCTGCAAACAACAGCCTTCAGGTTCAACGTTTGACTTGAATGAAGAAAACGTGAAACGCTGTCAGGTCCCGCTGATGTTTGTTACCTTTACGTGTGTACAGGCAGAGCTTGGGTCTGCTGAGGAAAAGGCCGTGACCTTACACTCGCAGTTTGGAGGTCAACAGTTGGGCCTGAGAGTGATGCTGAAATATCTCCAGGTCACCAAGGAGATAAGAGGAAAGGTGTGGCACAGCTGGTCTTGGTTGCGTGACAGTGGACTTCCACACAACACAGAGGTAACCTGAAAACCTGGTGTTTTCTTTACATTATATTGGTTTATATGTAAGTTAAACAACCACCTCTGTACCTGTTTTCCTCTCTAAGTTCATGTGCACAGCAGAAGGGATGTTTGCTCGGCTTCAGTCGCGGGCTCAGGTTATCGTAGATGGACGCAGTCTGCTCACCTCTGGCGTGAACATCAGCACGTCGGATGGGCGACTTTCGCTTCTGCTCTCTGTCTCGCCACCAACTTCTAATCAGACACAGCCCAGTCTGGCAACCACCTTGATTGCTCAACTCAAAGGTAGGCTAGATTTTTGTAAAGTCTTACATATTTAAACCCTTGTTTACCTTCATTCTAGGTTCAAATTTTGCCTGAGTGCAACCTTATAGATTTCAGCCCTTTTTTATTTATTTATTTTTTTAATATTTTGACATTGTAAATGTTATATCATGTCAAATACTCACAAATATTAAAACATTTTCTTCTGAGTTTTCCGGCTTCTTCCATGTGCAATGTTCAGAGTGACCAGCAGGTGTCTCTGTTGACTCCTTGCAGGCCCTCTCAGGAGCGCCTCTGCAGATGTTCACTGTCACGACTGGAGAGTCCAAATGATGGGAGATATACAAGGTTGGGCTTCATTTGGGGGATCCAAAGAGGCCAGACTCACACTTAAGCACACCCTAGAGGGAAACACTAACCCTGCCTTACAGGTAATGAGAAACACACGCAGAAAATCTCCCCCGAGGGTGTCGCTCTGCGTTGACGTCTGTGTGCTGATGTAGGTGGAGGCCTGGGGGCGTCTGACTGACTCCCAGCTGAGGTGTTCCATAGCTGTGAATCCTGAACTCAGCACCTCACTGGCATTAATCCTCCAAGGGAACCATCTGGCCCACAGGTAGGCCAGGCCACCAGGTTAAACTGCCTCATTATCAAACCACAGCTTTGTAAATTAACATGTTCCAAGCGACATTTGGTCTTTTCTTGCAGCAAAGACCTGATGTTGAAGGTGGTGCAGAATATTCCCATGGTGTTGCTCTACCTGCCGCCTCAGCTCAGCGTCTCTTCTCAGGTGTGTTCTTGTCCTGAAAGGAGTTTTCACGAGTTCTTTTGCACCCACTCTCGTTCCTCTCTCTGCTGCTCTGCAGCTGAACCGGTCTCGGTCGGCTGTGGCTGGGTCAGTTGAGCTGTTGTCGGGGAGGAAGAGGAGACTGTTTGCTCAGGGGGAACTTGCAGCACTAGACGGTGGATACAGACAGGCTGCAGAATTCAGACACTCTTTTCCACAGGTATTTCAGAGAAGCGATATCTCCTTATGATGTAGTACATGATACAACTTTATTTACACGCAGTAATTCATCACTGCCGTTCTCAGTTACTGTACATCATCATGAATGCCTCCAGTCAGAGTGGAATCTGCACCTTTTATAGCTACAGATTTATTATGTACTTTCTTCTGACCATTTTTATCTTGTAACCGCAAAAATAGAGCCATATTATACGAGAGCTCTTGTGTTCTGCAGATAAAGGTGCTCCCCAGGACTGTGACAGCCAGGACGGTGTATGAGGTGGGGAAGTGGAGCTACCACGTTCAGCATGGAGCTGCATGGGGCAATCAGAAATTCACTTTGTCTGGTCTCTACTCGGCACCACCAACACTGGACATGGGGAACCAGACCCTGAGGGGTAACCCTGCAAACCCCACCAGTCTCTGTCATGACTTACACACACCTTATTTCTTTGACATCAGCCTCTTTGCTGCTTCAGTTCAGATAAGTTCGGTTCCCCGTCGGACTAATATGGAAGCAACGCTGGAACGTTCTCTATGGGGCCGACTGGACAGTGTTTCACTGAGCTGGATGAGGCACGGCCAGCAGGAGCAGGTATTCATATAGAATTTATGACTAAACTGTCCCTGTGAGAGATTTATTGTCATTATTAGTAACGATTAAGGCTTTTGTCATCCAAGGTCAAAGCGTTTAGCTCATGGAGTCACACAGAGGAGATGAATGAGACCAAACTGGAGCTGAGGCAACCTTTCACTTCCACGCTCAGCCAGTTGTCTCTTCACAAGCTGTCACAGCAACCACAGAAGGGGCGCTTCAGCAGTCAGCAAGTAGGCTACCACAATTTACTTTACTGTCCTTTTAAAAAGTCTTTGACAATTATCATGGATCCTGGATTGATCTATATAGCATTATTTTCCTTGAAGTATCCTTAATGTCTGTCTTGGTGGAGATTTTTCTGTATATTTTTATGTCTTGCGCTGTGCATGCAGACCCATCTGTCGTGGAAAAGCTCGGTTCCGGTCAACGTGTCCATCATCCTGAACAAACAGTGGCAGAATAACTCCAGCAGGGGGCAGGCTTGTGCTCTGTTCTCAACGCAACAGGTTGGTGGAGTTAAATAGTTAAATTAACACAGTGGTTGTGCATCTATGAAACCAACATTAGCAGTATTTTTAATATCCTGTTGGTTACTATCAGACAGAGAATAGCAATGATTGTGTTGTCTTCATTACTTCTCCTCTTGTGTGTCAGATGGAGGTGTCTTCTCTTAAAGGTTGTTTGTCGGTCAGTCAGGAGGGAAACTCATACACACAAAATTCAGAGCTGAGATGGAACAACAAGAACATCAAGCAGGGCATGAAGTACCAGGTCTTCACCTCTGCTTTTGGAACTGGTTGGTGTTTTGAGAAAATGTTTACTGATGTGTGTCAATTCCAGAGGGCTGCACAGGGAATGCACAACCTTCAGTTTTCTCTTGGCTTGGAGAAGGTGTCTCCTGTGCCCTGTCCTTCACACTCATTCCTGGTGAAGGTCCAGACCAACCTCAGAGATCGTCTGGAGCACACAGCGCTTTTTGGACTTTGCCCTCTGCAGCCTGTGAGCACATTCATGTATAAATGACCTGAAGCCTCCGTACTAGCATAGCACTGAAACACAACAACTACTGGGAAAGGACAACAACAGTGTTCTGGTCTGTTAGCCTGGTGTTATAATCACACACAGACCAGTAAATAAAGTTTTAATCGCCTTTTTCTTTTTAAATTAACCAAGTTGTAGATACATCGTGCAATTTTAAAAACATTGTCTGTCTTTACAAGGAAAAAATGAATTTAAAAGGACTGCTAAAAACCGCAATAGCCCGGGGGGTCTTGTTAAAAGACCTTGGATTGATGCATGAATATTCACACTGATGTTTCTTCTTCCCTTAAATGGTTGAATTTACTCGGAGTTTCCCATCACCTGAACCTCAGTCGGCAGAGATGCTGGGGTGATCCACACAGTGGATTTTTAAATGTTTTTATTTAGTTTCATTGTTTTGATCCTTTGGTTCCAGGACTCATCTGGACACCTAGAACAGACTGAGAATTGCTCAGCTGCTGTAAAGCGTAACCGTGTGTGATCTCTGGCAGCACAGTGTGCTCCACGAGGAGCCGTTAGTAGGCAAGGCCGTGAGGTCAGCACCCACATTGCTAAATGAAGTTCAGGTACGCACTGCTGTGTGAAAGAGAAAAATAACCTGAGGGTTTGGAGATAACTAAGTCCTCGTGTACTCCTCATTTGTCTTCCTTTCATCACCCTACCTCAAACTGCTTCCTAACATCGACCATATGTGCTTTTGTTTGTATCTCAGTCATTTGAAAGAGCTTCAGTTTTACAAGATGCCGTCTTTTTTCTCCCGGCTCCTCATTTCCCTCATCTGTGTGTGTGTGTGTGTGTGTGTGTGTGTGTGTGTGTGTGTGTGTGTGTGTGTGTGTGTGTGTGTGTGTGTGTGTGTGTGTGTCAGGCTTTGTCGTGGTCAGGATCGCACAGAGTGAACACTGGCGAGGAGCTGTTTTACTCACAGACTCGTCTGTCCGTGACGGGACGTCCTCAGCTGTGCAGTTTCATCGTGATGGTGACCGACTCCTCCACAACTCACGCCTCCAATATGTCTCTGTTCTCTGGGGTAAATCAACACAATCACCCTTTCCTGACTGATCTACCACAAACACTCGTAAAACCGATGATAGTGCAACTTATTAATAAATTTAAGTTTTTCCAAAAGACCTTTCTAGCAAGCAAACACACCAAAGCCCTTTACAAGTAGAAACAAATCTCACATCTCGGGTTTGATATCCTTATATTGCTCACAAATTACAGAATAGATGCATTATTTGAAAGGTCCAGTGTGTGAGATTTGGTGACGTCCAGTGGTGAGAATGCAGAGCGCAACAGTGAACGCCTGTCCTCAACCTGTTGGTGCTGAATATATGAATAAACCCCGAACTGGATGAAGACGGAGCAGTTTGGGTGCTGAGGTCGTTACGTGAACATGTCTGTTCGTAGTGCATTTATCTGACTTTATTACAAAAGGTTTTCTGCTCGTGCTATGCTTCTATTGTGAATGGATTCACCGCTGAGAATTTACATGCTTTTAAACCCACAGTGCAGTCGGGCCCAAGGTCACGGTGGCACAGAATTTGGGCTAATAAAATGTTCTCAGTTGAAAAACCCCCACAAGAATTAAAGGATTAGAAGGCTTCAGAGCTCAGCCAAAAGGCTCCAGGAGGGGCCACCGCACTTTCCACCAGCTTAGCACCGGTATCCCGGCTCCCAGTGTGTTCTCGAGGACCTGTTTAAGCATTCTCCTGTACTTGTCATGCTCTCAATGGCTTATTTTTGTAGGATTTGGTCTTTCAGCAGGATAGAAAGAACAGAACGAATACATGTGAAAATTTGACCAGCTGTGAGTTCTTAAACCGTGAAACTTTTTCAGACTGGGATTAATCAAACGGCCACCACCGCTGCTGCCAAATGCTGCATAATCAAGACATCTGCAACTAAAGATGCTTGAAGTCATTAAGGTTAGCATGCACATTTTGACAGAACTCCAGAGGTATGATTAAGGTTTTGAGGATCAGGGATTTCAAACACGTGTTTTTGGGTCTTGGAAAGCGCTCCGGGCTCCGAGTGTTTTCTTTTTACTCCCACTTTTGTATCATCACCAGCCAGGCACCTCAAAGTTCTATTGCGTTGGAGACTGGGGCATATTGAGTAGCTTAACCCAACATGCCTAAAGAATCTGACGGGTAAATAAGGTCTACAGGGAGGAAAATATTTCCTTTGATGAAAGATTGCGATCCAGTTTGAAAGCTGGAGAGCAGAAAATGTTTGTGAACGTCTTCACATTAAAACACGGGTGTTTGTAACACTCTTAAGTCTAGGATGGGCAACTGGAGTATGGAGGTGGGGGCCAGCCTGCTGTCCTGGCCTCGGGGCTCTGGACTCCTGATGCACGCCAGTCTGGACCACAGAGACACGATCTGGGTGAACGGGTCGTTGGAGGGCCGATGTCTGCGCTCCGCAGCGGGTTACAGGACGGGTAAATACCCGCCACATGTGCCAGTGGTAAACATCTGTGATTGTAAGGAAGGGCTTTGATGTCCAGGTCCAGATGTGGATGAGGACATCACCGTGGTGGCCTGCGTGGGGACAAATGGCAGTTTGACGCTGGACATGCAGGAAAAAGTGGGCGGGAGTTCACCTAAAGCTGTTGGCGGTTTGTCCCTGGGATCAGCCAATCAGAGGCTGACGCTCAGAGCAAAGGCCTGTCTGGAACGCCTCGCTGCCATAGAGGCATCATTTCTAGAATTTCTTACTGAAATTTAAAAAAAAACATGACTTACATGCAGTGCACAACTTTAAAATCCTGCTCTGCTCTCACAGGCACGGATTCAAGCTTTCAGCTCCCGGACTGGAAACAAGCTGCTGCACAGAATCAGAACCCTCCAGGACCTCATCCTTGAGTTCAGACGGCGGGTAAAAACCACTTCCTCCGCCCAAACTAGAGAACACCAAGTTGACTCTCCAACCTCTGCTTCTCCCACCACCTCCTCTCCAGCACCTCGACAGCCCTTTGCTGGGGGATCTGACCTCAGCGGGACTGCGTGCAGCCCAGTGGGTCCAGGATTTCCCGGGCCGCAGAGGCGGCGGGCTGGAGCTGCTGCGGCACAACGGTCCCCTGCATCGCTTCATGACCGAAACCCTTCCGCACTTCCTCGGCCTGCTGCAGCACGCGTCTCTGCTGGGGCAGCAGGAACTGCGGAGTGAGTGCAGAAGACACGGTGCCCGGAATTCAACTCTTTTCTCTTTTATTTATTCACTTCAAAGACGACGGTCTGGACGGCATTTTCATTTAATCTCTTTATAACAACCAAATTGGCTAAGCAGAAAAGAATCTGAGAGCCACCTAGGTTATTGTGTCTGGATCTGATCATACATTTGTAAACCGATACATTTTTCCTTTGTTATATTAGCCTCTTCAAAAAGGCAGCGTTTCATGGCTGCTTATGCAAAACGTTTTTTGAAAGCACCGTTTTAAAAATGAGAATGCTTGTTTTGTGTTGTCCTCAGAGCCTTTGGCCACTCTGGCAGGTGTGTACCAGGACGTGAGGGGCCAGAAGCCGGAGGAGCTGTGGAGGGAGGCTGTTTCCCTGTGGGCAGGCTGGCTGCTGGAGGTCACACCTGATCTGCTGGGGAGCGCCCAGCTGAGGCCGCTGGCTCGGGCTGGCATCGGTGCCTTTGGCGCTGTCTTGGAAGCGGTATTAACACCAGAAACACACAAACTTTCTGTCCCCCACTGAGCGAATTTATGCAGGGAGAAGGTTTTCTGACTACTTATATCTAAAACATGTGTGTTAATATATGATTTAGACAGGTCAGCATATGTACCACTGGCTGGAGAACAGACTGGCGCTGGCTCTGTCTGGAGTTCGGAAACGACTGGCTTCTGTCTACAAACTCTCCCCCAGGTGCTGGCCTGCTTTAAAACACTCTTTTCCTCCATGAAATCTAATCAGAAGTTCAGATAAGGGGCAATTTTACCGTTGCAATCTGATGAATGCTGTGGAATTTTTATGGGAATTATCTGCTTTTTTTTTTTCTTGACTGCTGTTTCACTTGTGGGGTCATGGGGAGTTCAGGCACCTTGCTCAAGGGTTCCTCGAGCTCAGCTCCCGCTGCCCCTCCTCAGCTTATGTTGTCCGAAGAAAGTAGATGAATGGTGGAAGTAAAGTATTTTCTGATGTTCCTGGTGTCAGCGAGTGTTCTGTGGTACTATCGGTGCCACTTCCGGCCCTGCCCTGGTCCGAGGGGGGCCAGGCTGGACTGATGGAGGTCCTTCTGGAGGAGTGGCTCCTGAGGCCCCTGCAGTCTCTGGCCACCATTCGCCCTGTGGCCGAATTCTACCGCCTCAAAAGAAAGATGATGGACAGCCCGTTCAGACGTGAGACTGTCACTGTGTTCCATGCGCTGTGATTCTGAGGAGGGTTTTATTCGGGCCGCCTCTCTCCGACAGACCAAGCTCTTCTGGTGGCCGATCAGTTTGTGGTGACCTTTGGCGGTCACCTCCGTGAGCTCCCGGACTCCTGCGGCCTGCTGCTCGCCCAGGACCTCAGCGCCGACTCGTCATTCACGCTGCTGCTTAACGCAGACTCCCAGAGCTACATCTTAATAGGACTGAACAACGACACCGTCAGCATCCAGAAGGACGGACAGGTACTCCGTCACGCCAGCGGACTGTGTTCCGGTCTGCGTCTGCCGATCCTAAACAACCATTTGTCTCTCAGGTGAGGGTCAACTGCAACGACACTGTGTCACACACCTTTCACGGCAGCAATGGCCTGGCTGTCAGAGTCAGATCACACATCATGCAGCTGTCCAATCAGAATGGAGTGTCTTTGTCATGTGACCTGCTGCATAAGGTGTGCAGCTTCACTCTTGATGGATGGTTACATGGTTGGTATTGCACATAAATTACTTTTAATATCAGAAATATGCTTACTGTCCTCCACTTTAAGACCTCATGTAGTTCTTTTTTAACTTAAAATAATATTGCAATATTTTGCCTATTTTTGTGTTTTAAGACATTTTTGTATGCAAATGTGCAAGTGAACGGACACATAATCTGTTTTTTTAATCTGCACAGGCGCGTCTGCTGGCCTGTTAGGGACCAACGACAACGAAGCTGGGAACGATTCTCCGCTGCCTGATGGTTCACAAGCGGAGAACCCGGAGCATTTATGGCAGAGCTGGGCGGTGGGACAGGTAGATGTTCTGTAAAGTCCTTAATCTGGGGAAGGGTTTGTTGTTTTAATTTGATATCAAAGTCTACAGTCCTCACCTGCTGCTTTGGTTGCATCTGCAGGAGGAAGCTGCTTGTGCTAAACCGCCACGTGTGGCGAAGCACTTTGTGAAAGCAGCTGTGAGCCCCGTGAGCTGCAGCTTTTTATTTTCTTCTCCTGATTCCCCGCTGAGTTCCTGTTTCAGAGTGGTGAGCAATAAAACACGACTTGTTTTTCCCCATTAACCATGTGAAATTGAATCTGGAAGACATTGTTGGCCCACTCGGGCCTCTTGAGGCCCAGATATGATATTTGTGAACTGGCTGAGAAACTCATAACAGATTAAGGTAGTTATGAAAAAGGCTGGACAGAAGTATCCGACTGAAACGTCTTAGATGTGGAAGAGTGTTTTTATTTTTACTGCTACTGACAGTAGCTACACTATTATTTTTTTAGAAGTTAAATGAAAGGCTTTGCGTTGTCAGGTGGACCCGGGCCAGTTCTTCTCAGCGTGTGATCCGACCTTCTCCAGAACCCCCTGCAGATTAGCACGTGCTTTCGTTAATCTCTGTCAACAGAACTACATACCGCTGGAGGTCCCGGCCAAGTGCTGTAAGTCAGAGAGTATGAATAAAGTCCACAGGCCACGCAAAGTATCCCGAAGGGACGTAGTTATTGCTTTGTTTTTCCTTTTGTTTCAGTGACTCTGAAGTGAGGACGCAGTGATGAAGACTGGGTGGTCCTAAAGCCTCTGTTAGCTGCTAAAAGCAAATGTACACTTTTATACCACTGTCTGTTTCTACTTCAATATACTTTTGTTTTGCATTTGAAATAGCTAGCACTGTTGTGATGTAAATGCAGCTGTAGGAACCAGGTTGCAAAAAAAAAGGGTTTTTTTCTTTGTGATCGCAGCTTTTGAGAAGTGCTACAACACAATCCACCTCCTAATCCTGCTTCATGAAAAAAAGAACCAAAACACACACACTTGTTGACATTTGTGTTGACACTGTTTTCTACAGCATCCATTTGCACCATGCCGCGCTAGCATGGATCCATGTGAAAACCGTGAAAATGATGCAGGCTTTATCATTTAACTGAGGCCGGATTTCTGGAAGTACTTAATGACATCTGTTGTCTCTGCAGATGGGCCTCATCTGACTTTTGTTTTCATGATCACTGACTCTAAACTGCTCCAGTCGGGCAAACTTGGCACAGTTCAACCCTGAAGTCTCGGCATCTTTTGTGGAAGAGGTCTGGTCTGTATCTGAGACCCATTCTAGGCCTAATAACCATTAACGTGCAGTAATTTCAGCAGGATGTGGTCTGGCCACAGCTGACATTCACTGGGTGTTGTACCTCTGGCCTCCAGACTTAAAATTTATTTCCTGATCATCAAAAATTGAGGCCCTTTAACAGAAAATAACTTCATGTTACCCATCTGTCTGACACCATGGCCGCCCTTTAGGTCTCTTCAAAGGAACCAGGTAACAGCTGGCCACAGATTTGACCCGCTCATGGTCCTCCGCCTTGGCCAGAAGCTGCAATCCCTCTTTGTGAAATTTCCCACATGATGGATAGAGCGAACTCCTGTCTGCACTGCTCAGATCACTGCACAAAGAGTTCACCATGATGACCAAGGCTTGCTTGTCTGCGTGATTTGGCCTCTGGCTCTAGATATCATCATGTTCTGCTGTAGGTAGGAATGCACATGTGCTTCCAGGCTAGAACACATTAAATCTTTCGTGGCCCCACCAATTTCTTTACAGAGCAAGTGGGAAAAAACAGCAAAGATCAGAGTTGTGAAACCCTCGTTGTTATGTAATGGTGGTGCCAGCCTGAGAAGATCTTATATAACATGTTCCAGAGGAACTCAGTGTCCTTCTCTTCCAGACTGGACTGAGTGCACCCTGGAAGAACCGGCCTGTGAGATCCGTGACTCAGACACGTGTGAATGCCACAGATGCTTAAAGGGAAATCCTGGCTCATCAGTTCTGCAGGTGCAGAGCTTCTTGTTATGAAGCTGCTTTGAATTTAAATGTTTTATTTATTTGCAGCTGAAATCAAAATGTTAAGACGACTTGAGGTCATTTAATTTGAGGATTTGAAATAAGCCGAAAATCCCCCAAAGCACTGACCAGCTGCACAAAAACATCACCTCTCAGTGGCCCTGGGTTGCTGCCTTCTTACCCTAAAGTGTGTTGCTCTGGGGCGGATTGTCATAGTCAGCGTGAGTCAGGATCCCCGCCTTCAGTCCTCCAACCGGACCCTCCAGGTAGCCGTGATCCACGTTGTCTGTGAAGGTTCTCATTCATCCAGGTCATAGTTATCCAAGTCCAGTTGCCTACAAAATCTAACCTTGGATGATCCAGGTTAAACCTGAGCTTGGCCATGAGTCTAACGGAGCAGCTCAAGCCAGCTCAGTTCTTCTGTCTTCTTCCTCGACTTTGTCTTCGCTGGATCTAGTTTCTGTTCCAGAGAAGGTCGAGGCCAGATTCACTGGTCATGTTTTGTGATTAGGAAAATGACTAAAACCAAAGAGGGCATCATTTGCTTGCCACATGTTTATTCAATAGCAAAAATACAAAATATAAAGAAACTTCATCAATCAAAACTGGTATTCAGACCTTAATATAAATGTGTTCTGAGATAATTAAATGACATAGCAACAGAGAAGTTTTGTCTTTATTTATGTATCAAAACATATCTTTATTTGTACTTAAAGAATATTATTTCTGCTATTTTAACTATGATTAGATTGGCAGGAGCCCAGAAAAGTAAAAGGTAAAGGAAATACAAGCAAAATAATACATAAATATGATCGTCTTTGCACATTTCTGAGTGTTTTAATGTCAGTGCTTTTTCTCTGGTTTTGATGGGAAAACCTTTTCCGCTCCTCACTCAGTTCAGGTAATATTCCGATGTACATATTTTTGCAGATTAGGCTGCTAAAACTCATGCAATGTCCGATTACAGGTCTGTGGTGCACATGAGTTGGTGGGTGCACATTTGGGATTCGTCTATGTCTTCCTGAAGCACTGGGAACTAATTCTCCAGCAGTTGCAGATGGTGTTGAACAGGTGACAGTGGCAGGAGGCGCAGGGGTCACAGCATGGCATGTAAGGGGAGCAGCTGCCCTTTAAGCGGCTGCAGCGGCGAATGGGGGTCAAGAGGTATGTCTTGTTCTTCTACAAGAAAGAGAAAAAAGAGCATTAGGATACAACTCAAGATTTACCGAAGATGTTCCAAGTTTTAAGTTTTATGTGGACGCAGACAAACAAACTGCAGGCATTCTTTTTTGCATCCTGTTTTTAACAGTCAACATCTTTCAGTTGGCCAAACAACAATAGGTTATTCATGTGAGGGTTTGTGGGACAAAAAAAAAAGTTTTTTGAAAAATATAAAAGTGACTGAAACCCATTGTTCGAGGCTACCACTCACAGTTTATATGACAGCGCCCCCTGGTGGATGTATGCAATGTGCTGTAGAGCGCAAGTGATGATTATATGTTCCCTCGAAAATCTTTAAATCACATTTTCCAGGATTATGCATGAAAGGCTACAGATAGGACCTAGAATTCCAAAGACAATACACGGCCATGATTTACGACATGGAAAGGATTCATCAACTGCTCCTCTTCTGTCTCATATTTTGTGTAAATCCAGAAGAACAAGTGACCACTTACTGCGAAGGGAAAACAAGCGGCAAATAAAAGACAAGAAAATTTGTAGTTGAAAGCATCCTGTTGAAGATTGTGAGTAAACTTACCAGAGTGCGTCTCTCTTGTGGAAGATAATTCTTTCGCCTCGCAAACAGTCCTCTGGGCTTCCCTTGGCAACAAACTTGAGCAGGACACAGAGGAGGAGGATTGTTTACACATGAACACTCCACCACAAATGATATATGCACGATGGCCTTGTTCTTGTTGGCGGACATGTTTGTGTCTCCGATAGACGTCTGAAAGAGCTGCAGAGTTTTTATTTCTCGGAAACATCAGTGCTGATGGTTGACTTTAAATTGTATTTCCATTTACTGTAAAGGGCAAACAGATTTCTCCCAGAAGCCACAGAACACACCAGACCTTCCGTGTCTCCCTCAGACCCTGTCGGATTGGGGGGGTGATAACCTTCCCCAGCAGGTGGACCTGCGATTAGCCAGAGAGGTTCTAACAGGTCAAGCATTGCTAGATAAGGAGCTGGAAAACATGGCAGTGGGTACAGATTTCATTTCAACATCTGTTTCTTGGCTCATTATCTATGTTTCCTGAAAATTTCATTAAAATCCATTGATAACTTTTCCAGCTACTTTGTTCATAAACAAACAGCCAGAAAGATAAAAGCTGACACGTGACCTCTGCCAAAGCGAAGGCAATAACCCACAACCAAACACCCGTGACTACAACGTCTAACAACTCTTGGAATGAATCAAACTAACTGAATTCCCAGACATGTAACAGTCTGGAAAAGGCTGGCGTGTGCATGTTTCCACAGTACAAATTACCTTCCAAGGTGACAGTCAAGCCTCGTTCCCCTTTGAAGTATCCCAACAACACACCTTCTGGTTAATTCGTCAAAGCTGCAAAGGCTGTTAACGCCGGTAGCTTTGGAGAGAAAAGCCCAAGTTGTCCATCCTGATATCTGCTATCTTTCATCACAGCTCAGCGGCACTGCGGCTGGCCTTAATTATCCCATCATTCTGAAAATTCCCCAGTTTATTTCAAATTGGACCACAAATCTATGCTCCTCCATCTGGAAATTGTTTGTCATCAACAAAACTCATATTTTATCCATTTGTTCTTTTTCGAGGATGAAATGCATCATCTCATTCTAAAGCATCTTTTGATTTTCTGACCGTCACATCTGTGACCTGGTCCTGAAGGTTGCTGCTGCTGCTGCTGCTGCTGCAACCTGAGCTTCAGGCTGCTGCTGCTGCTTCAACCTGAGCTTCAGGCTGCTGCTGCTGCTTCAACCTGAGCTTCAGGCTGCTGCTGCTGCTGCTTCAACCTGAGCTTCAGGCTGCTGCTGCTGCTTCAACCTGAGCTTCAGGCTGCTCCGGATCGGTTAAATGAAGGAACTGGACTGGCAGTGCTGCAGCTGTCAACCTGCATGTCCCCTGTGGGATTGTCTCCTTCTCAACCTTCTTCAGCACCCTGATTAGAAACAGAAAGTGAATGGATGGATGGATGGATGGATGGATGGATGAGACCCATTCCTTCCAGTCCTCCAACCAGGTAATTTTAAAGAGATTCTCTCAAATGTTTCTAACAGGACTGAAAAGCAAACACAGTTTTTTGCATCACGGGGATGATTGATGGGCCACGCACGTCAGACGATGCGTCAGGTATTAGTCTTTCAGTACGTGCACGGCAGCAAGCACTGTGTGCTCATTATATATGTAAATGTCAGGTCAGATTTTAGCAACTCGGATCTCATTTCAACAGATATCAGAACATAATAGTTCCAGATCTACAGAATAATTCCAGATATGGGAAGATAAAGATACGTATTTATGTGCATCGGGGGATTATTTTAATCTGTTTCAGGTGTGAAATTCCAGACAAAAGCAAACTAAACGAAAAGAGAATATAGAATTGATTTTCAGTGGCACAAAAAAATTGCAGCTCTAAAGCATCTGTTGCTAAAATAGAATAGAACAGAATAGAATTAGCCCTCTGACCAGCTCTTTCTGGCTACACAAAATTAATTTGGTGAGACTTCAGGTTGGGTCTGTTCAGTTTGACAGTCACATGTGGCGCATTAAGATTATATCGTATCAAGAGTGAGAACCAGATGCGAGCCGTTTCAAATAAAATCCAAACTATAACTGGCTTTGCTGACCAATTTAATGAGATGAGTGACGGATAAACTCTTCCTGTTCTAAATTTTTAGTCATTCTTGTTTAATCTGATCGCAAAGACGTAATTTTTAAAAAATCAACCTAGTCACGGGGCTTCAAATCTTCAGGGGAGACATAAACATTGCATTTCCACGCATTTAAAGCTTAGGTCCGTGCTGCTGAGGGCCAGGAGCAGACGGAATGGAGAGAACGTTTGTTCTGGCTGCTAACACCACGAACCAGGTGCTTCACAGGTGTGAGGAGGGTTCACTTTTAATGAATAAGAGATGAAAGTGACAATTATTACGTAGATTACATCACTTCTTTCATCTGCTCACTGATATCTGGCCCCAAAGCCAGAAAAGAAAAGAAAAGAAAAGAAAAGACAGAAAAGAAAAGAAAAGAAAAGAAAAGAAAAGAAAAGAAAAGAAAAGAAAAGAAAAGAAAAGAAAAGAAAAGAAAAGAAAAGAAAAGAAAAGACATGCAGCAGTATTCCCGTCGATAAACCAAATTAAAATGTTTCCCAGCACAAACACAACACTTTCAAACAACCCATTTAAATGTCTCATGAGATTTTGCAGCCATTTACCCAACAACTGTACTGCAGTCAACGGTAATTAGAGATTCAAGACCTTTAAATTAACTTTTATTGCTTCCATTTTTTCTTATGAAGTAAAGACAAAAATTAACATCACACAACATTTAAATTAAGTCAAGTATGTTCATATATTACATCATCATAAAACATAGTTTTATTTATTTATTTAGGTATTTAGGGTAAATGTGGAAACAAAATATCACGAGATTATTATTATTATTATTATTATTATTATTATTATTATTATTATTATTATTATTATTATTATTATTATTATTATTATTATTATTATTATTATTATTATTATTATTTTAAATTAAAAACCTGCCTTACCTGTGTTGTTGTCTGATTTGCTGGCATCTGTCTTGGCATCCTCGGCCCAGGACAGCGTGATGAAGAGCAGCAGGACGCAGAGCGCGTGTTTACCGGTCATCTTCCTCACGCAGCGAACCTGTCAATGACCAGACTGATCACGCTCGCTGACCCCAACCTTAAGAGGGGCCGGAGCAGCGGCACAAAGCGCCCGGGACTCACCAGCGTCTTTCTGGCTCCGTCTAGATCCAGCAGCCGTCGACTGGAGGTGTGCGCGTGTGCGCGTGGGAGTGCAGCCACGAAGCCGCACCGCCCCAACGTGACGCTGCTCGGTTTCCATAACAACAGTATCACAGAAAGCGTCAGGTTTTTGATGACTTTGTCTGGAAGAAGAAGCACCAGCTTGGCTGCATCGAACAAACCCAACAACCTCTTGGCTGCCCCCTGCAGGCAGGTTGCAGGGGGCAGATTAAGACCCTCCTCTGTACATTATGGATATGTAAGAACAGTTTTAGCATCAGATTGGAGCTTTTTTTTTGTCCTTTATTAGGAAAAAAAATACATTTGTGTTTCCTTGTCATCAGCTGTCAAGTGCTGCTCGTGTACACTAGGGGGCGCCAATCCCATTAAGAATGATGTCATTATTTAGTCATTATAAAGTTTGATTGACAGGTGCTTTCACGGATTAGGTGTTGAACAAAACAGGACACAATTTTATCAAAACTATCTTTGCTGTGCAGTTTCCAGTTGGTGTACCATGCAGATCACCCCAGGATAGAAACTTTCCAGGCCAAAAATGAGTAATTCTACATGTCCAACCAAACTACGTCAAGCTGGCCAAAAGTAACTGGATTTGCTGGTTTGAGTGGACGTTTGAAACTGATTTGGTGCTGCCTGTTTCTAGAGCTGCGTGGCTGCAGCGCAGGGACATAAACATGCCTTTCAGGACATTTCCATATGCAAACAAAAGCAGAGACATAATAAAAGTACAGCTGGGCTGCGTTAGGCTGCTTCAGTTTCCCATTTAACTTATTTTGCTGCCCTTTGTTTGACAATGACAGGCTTGAGGGTGGGGGGTGTTGTGGGGGGGAGGCGGGGGCAGGACAGCGTGCGTCTCAGCGCCTGAGCTGAAATCAATCCCAGCCTCCTGCGGCGAAGTGAACCTACAATGAATTTGCTGTCTTAGCCTCGCTTCAGTTCGCTGGACCTGTATTAACTCTGTCCAACTCTGCCCGTCACCATGGAAACAGCAATTTGTTTTTCATTTATCCCGGTTGTCACTTAAATTCCTTAATTTACCAACAGGTGATGAAATAAAAGCTCACCTCAGCCAGCGATGGCAACTTCTATCAGGCTGTTTCACACCAAGAATATCCATGTGGAGGTTTTCCTGCACCCATATTATGGAGGAAAGATGCAAAAATTGGTAGAAGAAACCAACACAAACACTTAAATTGGTCGGCAGAGTAGTTTTGCTGGGACCAAATCAGCTTCTGCTCTTAGGGAATTGAACACATTTGTAAACATGTCCTGGTGAAATGTACGATTGCTGTGAACTTGAGGTTGCTGCTTCTGGCTCTGTAGACCTGTGTTTTTGTATAAACTAATTACTTGTTGCTTGGCCTGTTTTTTTGTTTGTCTGCCTTTCTGTTTTCTTTGTTTTCTTTTCTGTATCTTTTATATCACCATTTCCCTTCCAGGCCTCTTTTTTCAGTGTTTGCTTGACTCTTCTCCTATCTGATGGTCTCGCTGTGTGTTTACGTATCCAGCTGTTCCATAACTTCTGCTCTTTTATCATCAAAGCATCAGTGGTGGTTCTTTTTTCCTCCGTCACAGCTTTTTCTCCTCTTTAGCTTCTGAATAAGATGCTTTAAACAAGTGAACCGACAGTTGCTTGGAATCAGTGCTGCAAAGAGAAATAAAAGCTTGTGATTAATGTTTTTTATGGTTTTAAAAACCATAGTGTAGCGTTTCTTCTGCCATAAATCCACAGTGGATTTTTCTTCAAAACAATCTGACAACAATCAGCACATGTTGGATGCAGTATGTTGACGTCACTTGTTGCTGACAATGTTCCATCTGGCGCGAAGAGGAAAATATTTATTGTATGTGAGTTTTCAACATCCCTGAAAAAACAGAATTAAAAAAAATGATGCGGGGGGGCGGATGAGCGCGGATTATGCAGATGTTGTTATAAAAGATCAACTTCTGTGAGTGTCTCAGACAATCTACTCTTGGGAGAAAAAGGGAGAAAAAAAGACATAATGAGGAAAACCTGGTGAAAAGGCGCTGCGCAGTGAGCAAATCTGCTGAACAATCAGCCACTGTTGGGTTATCTGACAGGTTTTGTTCTACAGTCAAACTTTAGGTAATAAACTAACAGAAAATAAATACACAATAATAATAATCTAGCAGATTAGACCAATCAGAACGATCCCGCTGGAAGTGATAGCGTTTGGCAGTAAAACGTGGTAAAGGACTGAAAAGTGAAGGGGACACCATTACCGCTCAGGCTGCTTGCTCCTCTGGTGAGGCAAAACAGATCTATTTTGAAACTCCTGATTAAGCGTGGCAACAATCCATGCTCTTTCCAAACCCAGCGGACGGTGGGGAGCATCAGAGAGACCGACAGCCTTGACTTCAAGCAGACATCTAAATTCTGAAAATGGACGACTCGCCAGAGACTTCTGGCTTCATTTGGATGCAGCCACAGCGCTGCCCTGTTTTTTAATCTCTCCAATAATCTCCTTCACACAATTGAGACTAATGTTGTTATTTATGTGATTCCACAGGGTTAGTCATCAGTCTGATACTGTGTATAATCAGATTTACCTTTAAAAATAGGATTTTATGCACATTTTTGTGCATCCTTTTGGATTTTTTGGTGTAACATTACTCAGTCCTCCCCATGCCATGTGTCTCTTTGCTCATGTCCTTTAAACTGCGTCCTATTTTATTTCATTTTCCATTGATAGTTTTCAGCTCATTATAAAGTCTACGTACAGCTCTCGCTTCTCCCAGTGTCACCCTTCATTATCTTATCTTTCACCCTTCCTCTTTCTTCATTCATCTTCCTGGGAACTCCTCCAGTCTGTGAAAATTAAGTCCAGAGCTGTGAACTTCCTCGAATGGTTGCAGTGTTCCGCCGAGCTGCGGGGACCGGCCATGGACACACATGACTACAGCATGTGCTACAGTTGCAGCAAACGCTCCGCAGCCTCGTGTTTGGATCTGGACATCTGGACAGACTTTACATCTGACAAACACGCTCGCGTCTTCTGACCAAACCAGTCGTGTTTCCCTCTGCAGCCAGTGAGACAGAGTTGCTGTTGTCATGTAAAGAGCTAACTAACATTTCTACCTGGTCCACTGACGTGTGCTTCACCCTCAGGGTCGTCAGATCATCTCCCTGACCCTCAGTAGGTCAGTGTTTTGGTTCTTTCTTCACTTTCTGTCCTGCATCAACTTCTGTCATTTTTTTTCTTTTTTTTTTAAGTCAAAAAGAAGAATCTGTAGGGGATCATGTATGGATGCCATCGTGTGTTGTTAGGGAAGCTCCTAACAACACACGATGGCAATGCTAGCATGAATTACATGTGACTTTGGACTGTCTGGAATTCCTTTAAAGTCTTTTTTATTTATTTTATTTTCTTAATATTCAGCAGCTGGCTTCAAATGTGATTGTGGAGCTTCTTTGTTCGCAGTTATTTTGGTGTTCAAAAGGACTGGACTTGTTAGCACTCACATTTGATAGATTTGGACAGTGTTTTCTTCTTTTATGGTTCTGGAATGCTAGTTGTGCTCAGGACTATGAAATAAACTCCAGCAGGTGTGCCGCATGTTCACCCTCAAACATTCACTGATGAGTGACATCGGCATTCTAACCATCTGCATGTGAAGGTGGAATGCCTGGCGCCGCCAAGGACGCAGTGATATGTAGGCTCCAGGGGACAGGTGTAAGGGCTTGGCCCGCGTGCTTTTCTCACCCAAATCCAAACGTATGGGTCACTGACAGAGGTCATCGGGCCCCGGGCTGGGATTGGAACCCAGAATTGCTTATTGAAGTGCAATATTTTTTAAAAATGGGTGAAGTGAATAAAAGACGTGGAGGGTACAATGTTAGAAAATCACCATTATCATCTGCTGCATTTCTTCAAAGATCTTCAGATGTCCCTGTGAAGACAGAGTTTATAAATCAGCCCTTCCAGCTATTGGAGACAAACGCTTAAGAGGCAAAATAACGGCAGTTTATTGCCTTCAGATGTTACCAAGCTCTGCCTGACTGACGCTTTCTGGACTTTGGAATATTTAGGAGGTGTTTTATACTCTTTTTCGGCATTTCTATCCTCATTCTTCTTTAAGATTGTTAAGATTTAGTATCGGTGCATGCTAAAGGACTCATTATTGTTTCATTTCAACAGAAGACCCCCATATGTGTTTGAACATGGTTTTTCTTATTATTCAACATTCCAGACTTTGACATTAACAAAGTGTGACGTGAAGGATAGTTATGGAACTGCCAACCACTTAATAAAAGTCAGTTGATACATTTATGGGATGAATTCCAGTCTGAGCTCTGCAGATTAATGAGATTAAGGCTGATTTCACATCAGCAGTTTCGTTATAAACCATCAATGAAACAAATTCGGTCCGTCACTGAGAGTCATGACACCTGAACGGCAGGGGGCGCCCCATCCCCTGCATGGAAGAACCTGCTTTTCTTAACTACAACTGTCTGAGCTGCAGTTGACTCTTATTCTTATATTTTATTCAAATGCAGACTATAATAAATTACAGTTTTTGTTGCTGGGCTCCAACACTGCACCTGTTTTCAGATCCTGTCACAGGTCCCAGACGTCCTTGCTGTCTGGAGGCAGGACTCTCCAAAGCTAGTCGACAAGGGGCGCCAAGGTCTGTTTCAAGAGAAATTGGTACATTTAATGCAGGGGAAAATAAAAACCTTCTTATTTCTCCGCAAAAGACAAAACTTCACCTTAATTTCTTCACCAGGAGACTGATGTGGTTTTCCTTCTCCTGCAGTTTTTTCTTCAAAGCATCAATTTCTCTCTGGTGCTCCAACAATTCCATTCGAAGATGATGATTATTGTCCTCCAGAGTTTCGCATGCTGCCTGTAATCAACAGCTCTCGCGTCACCTGATGGGGTTTTAGGCCTTGAGGTCCTGTCGTGTGAACGCAGACTCACCCTGCTTTCCTCCAGACTGTCAAACGGACTCGGCCAACCAACCACACACAGAAAGTTTTTGACAGCTTCGCTGGGAAGGACATGAAGAAGGTCAAATTCGAAGAAGACAGGAGTAGGTTATTGTTGCTGGAACACACCTGCTGACAACGTCCCTGTGAGACGTCAGGTTCTGAAGGAACGCCTGCAGACCGAGCCGCCTCCCGTCCAGAAACCTCTTCTCAAAGTTATCTTTGAAAAAACGCTTAGGAGGCAGCGTCAGGCCAGCGCCAGGGAACAGCTCTGTTAGCTGCAGTCAGACATGAAGAACAGGGTTAAAAGGCTCAGCCATAACTGACAAAAATCAACAGCTGGCCACTTAAAGAGGCTCTTCATACATTATGCTACAGGAGTCATCGTTATTTGCTTCTATTAAAAATGATTTTTTTTAAATCTTACCTCGTCTCGGAGTCTGTAGAAGTCACTGTACCTCCTGAAGATCACCCAGTGGTCACTTTGAGGCCCCTTCACCAGAATCTTATAAACCTACAGCTCCAATGCAAGACCCGTGATATTAATTCAGTTATTATTTACATTTTAGGACCATTTTCATACATAAAATCATCATGTACCAACTGAAGCTGCTCATCAACAAGCTGTTTCTGATAGATTCATGTAGTTATTAATCACTAAGAAAAATCAAGCATGTTGAGGATAAACCTTCCTTGGAAGATAGAAACTATGAGCAGATGCTGCATGGATCGACTGCACTCTGAAAAACAATCCAAGCCTCCAAAAACCTTATGTAAGCTTTTACAAGCTCATGTGATGGTATCATCTAATATTCTAAAATTTTCATTTTTCCAGACTTCTCCCCAGACTCATAAAAAAAATCAAAACTCAGCAACAGTAAAAAAATAAAATAAAATAAATACAAAAGAGCATTGCGTAATTAAATGTGACATAAACATTTGATACTTTACGTTGCAGGTTTGGGTTGAGACATTTAGGCAAGAAAAATAAATAAAAGTCCAGCAACAACACCTTTCTTTACAAAATGTGTCAGTGAACTTATAAACAGAACCTAAAAATTCTGCAGAATGTATGTTACCGTGAACTTTGACCTCTTCTGCAGAATCTCATAGCCCACCAGCTTCAGGCTGACCGGTGTCTCCGTCCAGCTACGGCCCAGGCTGCCTTCACTCCCCACTGGTGTAGCTGACCCATCCAGCACGCCCCCTCTGGTTCTCCTGCCGTCCCCAAGTCCAGCTCCTCTCACCAGTGGAACACCAAGCTCCATCCTGGTACCGTTCCTGCAGCTCCATGCTGGGAACGGCACAGGAACATATGTGGTAGCCATCTAAGTGGACGCCTTGTGGACTTTGAGGAGCATGAAACTTATTTCTTCACAAAACTGGAGCGCACAAGGACCGAGTGTAGCACCCTATAAACCAGTTCAAAGGTAATAATTCCAGGTTGCGCCTCAAGCATTCCAGAGTCTGTTGATCTTGTTGATTCATCAAAAAACTTGAGGCATGTTTTATGAGACTCACGCAGGAACCTGTGAGATGAGAACACTTGCTGCGATGGGCTTCGAAAATGTGGAAAGCCACCATGTCCTTTCATATGTGATGTGATTCAGAGTTCATCCTCTTTAATATACAGTATACACCACAAATTTACAATTACAATACATTAAAATACAAATGTGAACGCTGTCAAGATGTAAAAACTACTGTATTACGACAGACAGTCCGGATATTTAAAAGTAAAAGTAGACTTTTTCCTTTTTTTTCTTTTTTAATGTGGAAAATCCCATTCTGGGGAAATTCCACGGAGTTTAAAAAAAGTATGTTCAGGGTCTTCACGTGTGTTGAAAGTGAAACTCGTTCAGGAACTCGAACATCGAAGAATTTGCTAAAATCACAATAATATCAATTCACTGGTGTAGCCCCACCTCCGTCATCACCCAGTATGTAATTTAGAAAAAACAGAGGTGCATAAACTGGTCAAGCGAACCAACAAATTCAAATTTCTTCCTGTGTACGTGAATGTATCACAAACCCGGAAGTGTGTCGTCCTAGCAACAACAAACCACCTGCTGTAAATGGCAGCATTTTGCCGCACTGGAACGAGTGTCACCTGATTAGAATAAGCTGGTGGAAATATCGTGATTTCTGGTACATTCGTTATTAATATGCGACGTTGTTTGTGAGCGTACAGTAGCACTTTTATGACTCGTACCTGCTGCTCTGTTCACAGTAGCCTAGCTTGCTAGCAGTGTTCGGCTCCGTGCTCCTCCTCATTGCGTTGACAGAAAAGGGCATTTCCTCTTTCACTGTGGCTTGACCCACGCCATAAATCACCAGAGGCTTCCCGTAAGAGCTCATTAACCGATATGGAGCCGTCCGCGGCTATGGGCTGTGTGAACATTTGCAACCTGACCAGCAACCTGCCGGTGATTCCCTACCAGAAGCTGACGGACCTTTACTACCTGAGCAGAGGGGGCTTCGGCACCGTGTTCAAGGCGCAGCACTCGGACTGGAGGACCACGGTGGCCATCAAGTGTCTGAAACTCGACAGTCCCGTCGGAGAAAGGTAATTTCTTTCTAAAATCAGATCACGGGATAGATTACACAACAGTCGGAAATGCTACCACAGGCTTGGAGGGATAAGATGCAGTATGGAAGTGAAACTTGTGGATTATTTCATTGATTAGATGCATATTAATGAATTTAGATTGCTTTGAGCAATACGACGTACCGTTACAGTAGCTTCTAATATGTCATATTAGTTCCCGTCTTTGGGAACTTATGTACTTTCAGTTTAAAATTCAATTCAAGATTATAAGATACAATACAAGATTATATTTTTTGTAACCTGTTTAATGTATTAATCTAAGCAATAGCCAAAAATTGTACATCAATGCCTACTTAATGACTTTTTGGGCTTTTTTTAATTATTTTTTTTCATTTATTTATTTATTTAATTTGGCATCGGAACACACCTGTGTCCTACATCTGCTTGTTATCTGCTTGTTATCTGGGTTACCTGTGGTATGCTACCTGAAGACCAGTCAATGACAGCACTGATGACGCCTGACCGATTAGATGGGCTGACCCACATTCTGACACAAACATTCATCCGTTGCCATTCACACGAGTCACAGACGGACTCTAGATACGACATCGGTGGAGGGAACCTGTAAATGTCTCCATGTTTTAAAACGCAGGCAGGGACACATAAGGTGTACAAATACAGGAGATCTAAGCATTAATGAATTACACCATGAGTCTGGTTGTTAATGATTGATGGTGTGACGTGCTGTTGACTTACTCCTTGCGTATTCCTTTATGTCTCCTTCGTTCCCAAATTGCAGGAGATGCACTGAAAAATTGATGCTTCTGGCTTTTGTGCTGCTGTTGAAACTGACCTTTTACACACTGTGTTTCAGAGAGAGGAACTGTCTTCTGAAGGAGGCAGAGGTGCTCCACAAAGCCAGATTCAACCACATCATCCAGATCTTAGGCATCTGCAACGAACCTGAGTTCTTCTGCATAGTCACAGAATACATGAGCAATGGCTCCCTGGACCTGTTGCTCCACGAGGTATTTACATGGGGAAGCACCGTGCTCTTCATTTGCATTCATCCTGATGTTGGAATCCTAACACTGCAAAAGCTGCCAGAAGAGAGTCTGATATGTTGTGACATGTGACATTGTTATGTTTAACACCCTGCAGATCTTGTCTTTAGACGTGTTCCTCCTCTGTCGTGTATTTCAGTGCTGTGTCACGGTTTATGCGGTCATATAGAAAGCAAAACTGAAATTATTCCCCAATGATGACATTTTGAAGTAAGCGGGGAAACTTTTGGTTAGGCAAAACTGCACCGCTCCAAAAAAATAAAGGAAGCAAGAGACCTCAGCAGTTTCTCTTCATGACATCTGCAGGATATTACGCTGTCCAGGGTAGGGAGGGAGGGTTTCACCTGCTGTTGTGCTGTTGGGACATGAATTACACTGTGTAATCAGCGAGACTGTTAAATTCCTGGACAGCTGGCACGTGGCATTTAAGGTTCCCCTTTTTTTTTTGAGCAGTGTAATTTAGGGAAATTCCCTCTTGTCGTTTTGTTTGGGGATTATCCCTCACTTGCTTTTGTGGCTACGCCAGCTCCAACACCTCAGTCTGTAGCCTTCAGTAAACAGATTACACAATAAACAGTGTTATTAACAGTCCCATAATAACCTTTACCATCATCTCCCCTGCAGAAAGACATCTACCCCAGGCTTGGCTGGCCTCTGCGACTCAGGATTCTGTATGAGATTTCCCTGGGGGTTAACTTTCTTCACAACATGAATCCGCCCCTCCTACATCACGACCTAAAGACACAGAACATACTGTTGGACGGGGAATTTCACGTCAAGGTATGTGGAGGAACAAGACGGAGCGCTGCTGCAAAATGAAGGGAACACCAGTGAGAGTAATGGCACTTAGCTTGATGCTCACTGACATATTTAGTCAGTTTCTTGTGTTCCACGTCAGTGTTGCCAAATGTTTAAGTGAATAATAATTAAATATCTTTCATTCATAAAGGAAAGCAGCTAGTCTGCTGTGAGCTTTGCCTCCTGCTATAGGAACATGAATATGTCCAAAATTCAAATATGTGCTTTTATTACTCTCTTGTTTCTTCAGATTGCAGATTTCGGCCTGTCAAAGTGGCGGCAGCTGTCTGTCAGTAAGTGCTCAGGCTCCAAACACACAGAAATGGGGGGCACTGTCATTTACATGCCCCCAGAGAGATATGACGCCACCAAGAGCCATCGGGCAGACGTGAAACACGACATGTACAGGTAAGCTGCTACGCAGCTACGTGCTGTGGGTTTATTCTGCCTTTCCCTGCTCCTGATTATCAGTAGATTTGGTTTCGCCCACAGCAGAGTGTGGCTGTTCTGGAGTGAGGAAGCAGTGAACTGAACTTTGGACTGAAACCCAATAGCTGAAAATATTTGTGATGGCAAAAGAAATCCTGACTTCCCTGTTGGCTGCATGTGCAGGACATGGTTAAGTCATGTTCAGTTCCTGAGTCTCACTCCTGATGGCGTCTCAATAGCTGATGTACGACCGTCTTATCAGCTGTGTGCTGACTGTTGTTGGGCAATACTTTTGGCTTTTTGCTAAAGCTTGTAGTTCTTGTTGTAAACTCCCTGGTCTCTGTAGGGGAAAACCAGGAAACATGATGTCAGTTCTTGTTTCCCTAAACTGTTTTTCTTTCTGTCTGTGTCTGTGTGTGTGTGTGTGTGTGTGTGTGTGTGTGTGTGTGTGTGTGTGTGTGTGTGTGTTTGATACTCCAGCTATTCAATTATCATGTGGGAGGTGCTGTCCAGGCAGATTCCATTTGAAGGTAATTCATCTTTTTCATCATCAGCCACTCTGTTTGGATTCAGATGCTGTCTGGAATAGCGCTGATATATAAGTGTGTGTGTGTGTGTGTGTGTGTGTGTGTGTGTTTGCTGTATCAGAGGTGACCAACCCCATGCAGATCATGTTCAGCGTGCTGAATGGGGCGCGTCCCGAGATCGGCCTGGACAGCCTGCCCGCTGACATCCCCAGCAGAGACACCCTCATCTCTCTGATGACAACCGGATGGACTTCCAATCCCGACGAGCGGCCGTCCTTCCTCAGTAAAATAATCATCTTTTTATTGTGCAACGTGGAACTTTTGTGCAGCCTCAGATGTTGAGCAGCTGATGAACTAGTCACTGATGTGTTTGAGTCAACTTCCTGTCATGTTTCCAAAAGTTCTTTCCTGAAATAGGGTAAAGCTGTGATGCCTTCACTGTCATTCCAGAGTGTTTGGTTGAGCTGGAGCCCATGGTCAGGGCGTATGATGAAATCGACTTCCTGGAGGCCGTGCTGGAGATCAAGAGGTCACAGGTCAGTGGGCTTACAGTTGTGAGACTGTTTGCGAAAGCTACCTGAAGTCTTGGGCATAAACGCGTTGCCATGGAGCAGAAGCTGCTCATGAACGGTTTAGAGGTCGTGTTTTACCCAGAGCAGAAGTTCTGCTGCTGCGAACGAATGTGACAGAATTCCTTCCTGCTGCCTCATTGAGCAGGAAGTGTGTTTAACACATAAACATGACTAATGTTTAAAAAGTAGTAACTATGCCCTAATCCATAAGCTGACGTGTAACTTCCCGTTCCTCCGCACCGTTCCTCTTTTCGGTGTTATGGATGTCTGAGACCAGCGTGACCGGTTCTCAACAAAACTGTGGTCATGTATAAGAACCTAAATGTGAGAAATGAGGTTGTTGCCACGGTTACAGGAATCGCTCGCCTTTCCTCAACGGAGATTCTTTAGATTAAAAGTGTGCTCGTCCAGCGATGGTGTGGATGTAGAAGCAGCTACTTCCACACAGCTCAGATGTAGTGTTGAAGGTCTCAGTTACCTCCACCAAGGAGGCTCTGGTTTTGACAGCGTTTATCTGTCTGCCTGTTTGTTTGTCTTTGAAAAATAGCTTGAAAAGTTATGAATGGAGGGTGTTTGTTACCAGTGGAGAATTTTCTGTCCCATCTGTCCTTGTCTGACCTCCTCCTGGAGGCCCATGTAAGAGCTGGGTTCTCTTTCAGGGGTCTCAGAAGGCTTTGGGCTCTGAGTTCCGTAACGCTTCCTGAACCAGCTGTCAGCAGGTTTTGGGTGACAGTAAAGGTGACCAGGTTGTTCTTCCAGCCGCTCTGGCTCATTCCCGTCTGCTGTCTTGTCATGTTCCAGTTGATGAGGAGATCAGGCTGTTGTGCAGTCCAGTCAGAATGTCAGAGGAGTGACGAAGGCCTCAGCACGCTGAAGGACAGGCCCCGTCCCTGCCTGGTCAGTATGTGTGCAAAGAATAACAATCCTATAGCAGGCAGGTGTACATTTATGCCTCTGTTTGTGACATAATCACCGTGTTCTCCCACAGGAGAGCACCTCAGGCTCAGGCTCAGGCTCGGGTTCCTCTCAGGACACGGACATGTCTCTGCCAGGCCCCCTCACCATGACTTCGCCCTTAAGAGGTAGGACTTCTGCTCAGTAGATGACAGCCCAGTAAAGCCTGAATGTAAAAACTCTCCTTCTCCCTCAGACGTAGAGGCGCTTCCATCATCACTCATGGCTCATGCTCTGCAGACCTCCATCTCTAAGAAGGACCACTGCCCTGGCAACGAGCTAAACACTTTCCAGAGTGCCCGGCTCATGAACGACCTGAACATACCGATGAAACCCAAACTGCCCGATACCGAAGACAACACGAGACTGGAGAACGTTTCCCTGAAGCCGCAGCCTCAGCAACAAGGTAACTCGGTGACCAATCAGGTCAAGATGTGGCACAGGAAGAATGAAACAAGTCCCAGACTTGACCCCTGTGGGGCACCACGAAATAGCAATAATTATACAATTTCTTTTTCCCCTTTAGCCACCTACTCTCCACCCGTACAGGGCCCCATTGCCGAGTGGATTGCAACACAGCGCGAGGAGATCGTGGCCCAGATGACAGAAGCATGCCTGAACCAGAGTTTGGATGCGCTGCTGGCCCGCTCCATGCTGATGAGGGAGGATTACGAACTGGTGAAAAACCAGCAAACGCGCATGGCTAAAGTGCGGCAACTGCTGGACAACTGTCACAGGCACAACGAGGACTTCTGCCGCATCGTCGTCCGCAAGCTGCACGACAACAAGCAGATGAACCTGAAGCCTTATCCCACGGAGATCACCTCCTCCGCCACAGCCCCCCTCGCCAGCGCGCCGCCCATGTCCATGTCCTGCAATATCTCCAGGAACATGTAACCATGAAACAGCACCCCGCTGTCCCAGTGTCAGTGCGCGCCCGTGTCTGTTAGCGTGGCCGCTAACAGTCACAGGTGCAGCTGATGATGAAGTCCACCCACCTGTTAGCTCATTTACATATTTTGGACTGATCGGTGTTTTGGATCTGTGAGGTTGTTTATTCGTTCTCTCTTCATTCTGAGTGGATGTATTTCAGAGTTTCTTTCCTTTTGGTAAAGTTCTGCTCTTCTCTACTAAGCTATGGTATCATTTTTTTTTTGTAGAGGAAAAACAATGTAGCTATGATAAAGAGAGAGGCCTTACTTGTATAATCTTTAACGTGCTCAGTTGATCTGGGTTCAGTGACGGGAGGATAGTTAACCTGTTGAAAAATGAATGATCGTTTTATTGCTGAGTATCTGGCCTCCGTGCAGCTTCGGCTCTGCAAACACCCCTGGTTGAACCAGGGGTGTTGTCATGTGACAGCTCGGCGTAGAGAGGAAGCTGTGATTACCACATACAGCTGACTCAGAGGGAAGTGCCTGTGCCTCCTGCTTGTTAAAGGTCGGCCTTTTTAAACACAAGACTCAATTCAGCGCTTCCAGATCTTGAGTTTATGTATGGGCATGAGCGCAGATGTATCAGCTGACCTTTGATCAATTTTCCCTGCAAGACACAGAAAAGTGCAAAGCTTCTCTCGTATTTCCTCCTTGGTTAAGTATCTACTGGCATTTCTTCCCTTTATTACCGTTAATAACAACTGTAAAAGCAATGTGCATATGAACCAGAAGAAGGTCAGATGTTAGCAGGAGCCATAGAAACAACAGTAGTACTCATCCAGTGTTGCGTTCATTTAATGTGGGATATCTGTGCGTTGCCTGGTCAGTTTTGTTTGTCCTAACGATTATTTATGTGTGTACGCACATAGACTGTTCCCACATTTAAAATTGGTTTGCATAGAGACAAATGTGCTTTTAAATCACTGAAAGTGATTTTTGTTACCAGTGTAAATGCTTTTTCTTGTCTCTGGCTCTCGTGCTTATGAAGCAGGCGGAATCGCTCAGCGTGTCCAGCTCTTGCATGCACGCCTGGCGCCCATCACCAAGGCCTTCACGCCTTCTGACGCAGGCAAGCTTCTGCCGTGTGTCCCTGCCTCGCACCCCGATGCTGGGGGAGCCTGAAGCGGAGTTAAGCTAAGCCTTCTAAAGGTGGAATATGTCAACATATTTGATACCTGATTGTTTTGTCATTTTATGTTGAGTTTTAATCAGCCCTGTTATACTGGTAGAGCTGCCGTCTTCAAAAGTAAGGATCTAATTTAATTTAATTTATGTTTGTGACACCAGATTATCATTTTAGGCCAGGATCTGTTGATGTGCTGTTGGATTCAGGAGCATTTTTCATCTTCCGTATAAAATAATAAACTGTTTTCTATTTATAAGCCTGAGTCTGAGCCTCATTTTTACAGTAACATTAGTCAGAGGACAGATTTTATATACATTATTTATAAATCTGATATATTTTTAGTCATATTTCTGTCTAAAGTCAAGATCATTTTTACACTTTTTTCCCAACACTTCAGACAAAAGAAAAAATCACCTACTAAGATTAAAAAAGAGGTTAAAGTGTTATAAATATGTAAAGTGAAGTAATCTGATGCATCGGTCGTGTGTTGACTTGGTTGTTGTTGGTTTTCTGGCTGCAGCAACGAGCTGATCTCTGAAAATAGCCCGGTGGGGGTGGGGGTGGGTGGGGGCGGTGGTGGAGTCTGGCACTGGAAAAACACCAACTGTGGTTGCAAAACAGCCTGTGCAGCTGCTGCCCGGCGGTTCCGCCAGCACGTCAGGAGAACGCGGAGGAACGAACGCCTGCTGGGCTCCAGGTGGACGGCGAGCTCCTCTCTCCACCCCTGCAGCTTCCTCCGTCTGGACACACACACGCTCAACTCTGAGGAATCTCTGAAAGACGCCTTTAACGACCTTCTAGCCCGGGCGGTGCTCTCACCGTCGGCGCCAGTCTCATGGGGGACCTGAGGCAGAAGATGGCGGCCGTGTCGAAGGCCGTGTGTCCGGGTTCCCGGGCCTCGTCGGACCAGGATCTAAAGGCCCCCCAAGGCGACCCAAGCGTGAAAATGCAGATGAGGAGAGAAATCTCACTCACCAATGGCGTCTGCCTCATCGTTGGCAACATGATTGGCTCTGGGATCTTTGTCTCTCCCAAGGGCGTGCTCATGTGCAGCGGTTCTTACGGACTGTCCCTGCTCATCTGGGCTTTCGGGGGCATCTTCTCGGTGTTCGGCGCTCTGTCCTACGCCGAGCTGGGCACCACCATCAGCAAGTCCGGAGCCAGCTACGCCTACATCCTGGAGTCCTTCGGAGGCTTCCTGGCCTTCATCCGGCTGTGGACGTCCATCCTGCTGATCGAGCCGACCAGCCAGGCTGTCATCGCGCTCACCTTCGCCAACTACCTGGTGGAGGCCTTCTACCCCACCTGCCTGGCGCCGTACGAGGCTGTGCGGCTCATCGCTGCAGCTTGCCTCTGTAAGAAACCCTCTGTTCTGTTTCAGCCCGGCCCTGGGCACGTTCCTGGCCGCGTGCCGAGCCCCCGCGTGCGCAGGCTGGCCTCGGCTATAAGTAGCCGGTCACCTTCATCAGAAATACGGCTGCGGTTTCCAGGGCGGCTGTCTGCTGTCCAGCCAGGTTTGGAATCCAGGTTAGAGAGCAGCGAAGACGCCAGCGGCGCCCAGCCAGCGTCAGCGTCGGTGCCCTCAGACGTGGCCCCTCTTCTCTATAAAACCTCAGCATACACTCGGGCCTTGTTTTCCCACCATGTCCATGCAGGTTCTGCTAGTCCTTGGTGACAGTGTTCATTCTTATTTGTGCACTCAGGGGTTCTTTTGTTGCCTCGGTCCTCGGCTTTCTTTAGGTCTGCTCACCTTCATCAACTGTGCCTGCGTGAGGTGGGGAACTGTGGTTCAGGACGTCTCCACCTACACCAAACTGACGGCTCTCATCCTCATCATCGTCGTGGGACTCCTGAAGATGTCGTCCGGTAAGGTCACACGCAGACACGAGGGGAAGCTCAAGGGGCCGCCAGGAAGGTTGAAACAGTCGTGTTCGCAGGAGAAACGAAGAACTTTGACAGCCCGTTTACGGGCTCCTCCACCGAGCCAGGGGCCATCGCTCTGGCCCTCTACTCCGCTCTGTTCTCCTACTCTGGCTGGGACACCCTCAACTTTGTCACCGAGGAGATCCAGAATCCAGAGAGGTAACACACACACACACACACACACACACACACACACACACACACA
>BJFM01001289.1:293037-347553 GCA_016586285.1 Arothron firmamentum
ACACACACACACACACACACACACACACACACACACACACACACACACGTTTCCCTCTTTCAGTTCAGTTTGGTCGATCAGGCTGATTTCTTTGATCTCTCACCCGTGTTGTTGACTTTTTTCCCGTTTTCACTCTTTTCGTAGGAATCTGCCCCTGGCCATCACCATCTCCATGCCCGTTGTGACCATCATCTACCTGCTGACCAATGTGGCGTACTACGTGGTGCTGGACATGCCGTCTCTGCTGGCCAGTGATGCCGTCGCCGTGGTGAGGCCCCAACAGTCACTCCATAGAGACGCCTGTCGAGCTGCTGCTAAAAACATCTGTGCTCAGTGTGAATCCGCTGACCGGTGTGACCCCTCAGACCTTTGGGAACGCGGTCCTCGGCTCCTTCAGCTGGATCATCCCTGTTTCCGTGGCCATGTCCTGCTACGGGGGACTCAACGCCTCCATCATCGCAGCCTCACGGTAACCAGGCAACCGAGGAGCAGAGCTCCGCCTTCCCTTCACTCTGCCAGTGACCTGACTGTTTCGTCACCTGACAGGCTGTTCTTTGTGGGAGCCAGAGAGGGTCACCTGCCCGACAGCCTGAGTCTGATCCACCTGGAGCGTTGCACGCCTATCCCGGCGCTGCTGTTCAATGTGGGACACGTTCATGCAGCGTAGAGTGTGACTAACCCCCCCGGGACGGTGCAGCCGTCTGCACGGCTCCTCCTGCAGCACGAAGCTGTTACACCACATTAGATAACCGCTAACTCTCAGCTTCGGACGCGCTGCTTTGTGGTTCAGCTGCACTTTGAGTTGTTGTTTGTGTGGCTGCAGGGGCTGATGGGGCTGATCTTCCTGTGTGTGGAGGACGTCTTCCAGCTCATCAACTACTTCAGCTTCAGTTACTGGCTCTATGTGGGACTGTCTGTGGCCGGCCTCATCTACCTGCGCTTCACCCAGCCCGACCGACCCCGGCCCTTAAAGGTGCTCCTCCTCTCAGCGGATCCGCGCTGAAGCATCCACTGACCTGACCAGCTTTGTTTCCTCTCCACAGCTGACGCTCTTCTTCCCCTTCGTCTACTGTCTGTGCAGCCTGTTCTTGGTCATCGTCCCTCTGTATGGAGACACCGTAAACTCCCTGATAGGAATCGGTATCGCTCTGTCGGGGGTGCCGGTCTACTTCGTGGCCATTTACCTGCCTGAGGAGAGGAGGCCCAGATTCATACGGGAGCTGAACAGTAGGTTTGAGGCTCGGATGCGTCAGTGCAGTTTGGGTAGGAAACTGCTTTAAAACCTCCCGTTCCCCTGCAGCCTTCACCACCAGGGTTGCCCAGATGCTTCTGTACTGCTGTCTGACTGAGTTTGACGTGGAGACAGAAGCAGGAAGGGACGGCAAAACGCAGTGAGCTGCCCACAGACGACGGCTTCCAGTCTCAGAGGCAGGAGAGCGACGCTTCCACGGGCAGCGTGCTGACACCCTGGCAACATCTGGAGATTACGCTGACTAGGTCCAGTTGTTAAAAGGGCATCTCAAATGATTCGCCACAAGGGAGAATTCACTTTTCCCAGCAAATGCAATGGAATGCACTTTATGTGAGAATTAAAAGCACTCAAATCACTGTGAAATCATTTTTATTTTTATGAAAAGCACCATTCTATCTATATCTTCTGATCCTGCAGGATTAGCTTTGCTCTTAAATTCACCTTTGACCCTCACTCGTCTCAAGGACATTTCTGCCGTGTGTGGGTGTGTTTTTGTAAGCGTTTCTTTAATCTGTTGTGCTTTATTTCTAAAACAGGAACATTTTCAGGGATGTTTATTTAGCCTGGGAACATACTTGAGTCTGAATAAATTGGATCTTAATTGTGAATTTCAGCTGATTCGATTACATTTTGTATCTTGATTTATTTGAATTGTATATTTTTGCTGGCAGGTTTGTAATGAAATGTAATATTTCCTAAATAATCCACAGGTCACATTCATTTTCCCATTCATCTTTTTTCTTATATGTGCCCCTAATCCTCCACCGTATACATGCTACATGTGAGTCACACATTAAAACAATTTTGAGGGTTATTTTTGATGGAATGTGGCTGCAGTTTAAAAGTCGTCTGAGACAAATGAACTCGTTCACCCCTTTATCAGGAGATATCAGGTTTTTCAGTAGATGGCGCTGTTTCACCGCTTTTTTAAACAATTGGTCGTTTTTGTGCCTTTTGCAGGTTTTTTATTATTATTATTACATACAGTGGGCTGTCCACGAAAGACACACGTTAAACATTAGTTTTTTGTGATAATACCTTTGTGATCCAACATTTCTGAGCTTAGATTCACAATTGTGGATTTGCAGGTATTCTGAAATACACTTTTACGTAATGTTCCAACGTAATCTGGCAGATTTCAAGTTAGATCTTGAATTTATTCAGCTGTTCTGTCACATAATTGTATCCTACAAATATTTAACGTGTGTGGGGATGAATCAGAAGAATACAGAAGACAGAGACTTGAGGTAAATCGCAAAATTCTCCATCTAGTGTAAGGTGCAGTTTGTGGTGTCAAACCCAGGACAGATCCACTTGTTGCTGAACTGTTTGTAGCCTTCGGCGCTGATCAGGTCACTTCCTGATCAGAAAAAGCAGAAATCCATCACCAGAAAAACAAAAATTCTAGGCAGCACTATGAAATTACATTTAGGGGGAAATCAGGCACGTCAGGAAGCACTGGAAGCTGACTGAGACGATATTTACCATCTATCAGGTTCTGGAGGCTGCAGTAGTTTGAGCTGTTGTCTGAAGGAGCTTTAGTGAGCTCAGATGCTGCTTCTCCCTGCAGAAACATCAAAAGTCTCAGTGGTGGACCAGATGCCCTCCTGACCTTAGACCGAGGAAGGTACTTACGGTCATCTTGCAGATGGTGGACTGCTCCAGGAGGAACTGGAGGTTGCTCACTTTCCTGGTGTCTGGAGACGTGTGCGTGGCTTTTATCAGGTACGGAGACGTGGACACGAGCTACACGACACATCAGAATCAGTCAGACTCAGCCTCCAACACACAGAGGCACCTGTAAACACTCTTTCCTGTCTGACCTCATACGAGCAGCTCTCTCCTGCATCCAGGCAGCTTTCCTTGATCTGCCAGGCCTGGATCTGCCCAACCAGCCTCTCAGAGACCTCCGAGCATGAGATACCAAACAGCCTGCAGTGCAGAACCAGGTCAGCCACAGGCGTATGCACAGAATCAGAAAGCGTCTCACCAAACTCTTGCATTCAGCAGGAATTTGGCCTTGTTACACAGGACTTCATGCAAATTTGAGCTCCATCACAACAGCAAACATTACTGAGCGTCAGTCTCATGATGCTTGAGTCTGTTCCACCGCCGGGGGGGTCCCATAGTATAAGTGGCACAGGTGCCCCCACAGATGCAGCCAGGAGCACATGATTTATGAGCTGCAGTGCAGACAAAGTGGTACTTCCATACCTCTGCTTCATATTTGAACACCTAACACTTTAAGCGATAAAACGTCCACCTTACCATTTGATTTTGCACTGCGAGACGCCGTCCAGCGCCAAGGGGCCAAATGTGGCCCCCAGAACGAGAGCAGAGGCCAGGAGCAGGGGCCTCGGGTCCATGTCCAAGGTTCAGCCAGTGGATGCGTCCGTGTTGGCCAAGCGTCTGGATCTCCCTGAGCGCCGGCGTCGCCCCGCAGGGCTTTAAAGGCTTCCTGAGTCATGTGGACGGCGAGAAACAGCGTCGCATTGATTAACCCGCCAACATGGAGACATGGAGCCACCAGAGGAGCTGAGACCAAAGGCTGAATGCATTCTTCACATACGAGACGCTTGCACGCGCACGTCATGCGGATTTCATCTGTCATGCTGCACGAACGGGAGCTTTCTCCATTGGCCACACGTCCAAACTATCAATCATGTGTATTTTTGTGTACATTTGTGTACTTTCATGCGGATGAAAAATCCAACCAGGAATTTGTCCTTTTTACGGTCCAAATCAGCCGGGACAGGATGTGCCTGAAGTTAAGAGAGCAGCGTTGATTCTGGTCCTTGTCACAGCCCAGCCAGGAGGGCTCAGGGGCCTGGGACAATGAGACGCCCCCGTCCTGCTGAGGGGGGGTTTGCGGCCTCCACAGGCGCAGATTCTGAGATTCTGACTCACTCCCCGATGAGCAGAGGAACAAAAACAGCAGGGAACAGCGCTGACAGGACAGGATCTGTTTTCTGCTGACGTTCACTTTCATATTGTTGCTTTGGCACCGTGACATAGATTTGACCTTTTTTATGGAACATTCTACAACAGCTCCGGCAGCAACGACACACACACACGTCAGCCTTGAGTCGAACACGCTGGCTGCAAAAACCCAGCAAACACGGTGAACGCCCATCAATTTATACCTGTTTATGTGTAGAAATGATTCAAAAACAACACAAAGTACCAAAGCTTCTTCAATATCTTTTTGAATTATTTTCCAGTGTTTAATTTATTTAATTTAAAAACACAAGATCAAAAGTCTACCTGACAGAGGAGACAATTAAAAACCTGACGCAAACCAGCGAGAGTTAGCGCGTGCGCTAAAGCCCTTCAGCTCTCCTTTATCAGGAAATGAAGGGAGAGAGGATGAGGCTCGGGTGAGCAGCACATCAACGGCTCTTCAGCTTCCTGCTGCTGCTCGCACAGCTGGACCGTCCAGAGGTGCTGGGAGTGGGCGCAGTCACAGGCAGCTCCAGGCCCAGTTGGACCGTCTTCATCTCCAGGGACTGGTGCCCGCAGGCCTGGGCGCCGCTGCTGAGGGACGACCTTCAGGACGGAAGGAGGAATCACAGGAGAAGATGGTGGACAGAACCGACACCGCAGAAACGTAGAGGCTGAGGTGAAAATGGCCGACCTGAGGGAGGCAGAGCTGCGAGCGGAGTTCAGCAGGGAACTGTGTTTGCTCCTGGGGGTCGACGGCAGAGATGGAAAAGACAGATTGGCCTGAAACAAACAAACACATGACCACCACAACACCGGTCGTTCAGTCATCATTCCCACATCAGGCTCGTCATACCTCCAGGTAGTGTCTCTCAAACACTGATCTGAGATCAGGTTTGTCCTTCACAGCCTCGTGCAACATTCTGTCACGGATCTTCTGGAACTCCTTCATCTGCTTCAGCGCTGCAGCATCGAGGGCCTGAGCACCTCTGCTGCCTGCAGAGCGGAGCTCCCTGGCCACCTGGAACAGTTGGGAACAGTTTGGAACAGTTGGGAACAGTTTGGAACAGTTCAACGAGGCCTGAGGCCGAGCTAAAACCAGCAAACATATATCATGTACAAACTGGGACGGTTCTGCTAATCTGGACATGGTACACCCGCGGTTTCACGCTGCTTGAGCACGCATTCCCAGCGTGTGGAAGCAGGCAGGAATAATCCACTGTGGAGGAACAGTTTGATCAGCTCATGATGGAAATCAGTAACGTCAGTTACAGCTGACAACCTGGCGACCTTCTGACTGGACGCTGGGGGGAGGAAACCAGGCGGATGTTCAGGTAAATAAGCTTTAGAATGTGTGTATTGTCTGACCTGCTTTGTGTTTCTGTCAATCCTCTCCTGCTGGGAGGAGAGGTCTTTCTTCAGCTTGGAGATGAGGGACTTTTTGTGCTCCACCTTATCTTTCTCCACCTGCAGCTCTTTTTTAAGAGAAATCTCCAAGATAGAGTTGGAATCCTGGAGTCAGGGGACATAAACACACACACACGCGCGCGCGCACACACACACACACACACACACACACACACACACACACACCTAATTGCTGTAACTGTGATACTGATCAAAGCCTTCAGGACTGATTTGCTGCGGCTGACCTGCAGCTGCTGGTTCAATTCCTGGATCTGTCTTTTCTTATAACGTAACATCTCTTCGAGTGTCTTCAGCTGCTCTTCTACTGTCACATGACCTCGCTGCTCCGGACCTAAAAGGAAACAGAATGACTTTGAGATCAGCTGCTCAAGGTCTTTGGCTGAAATGCTGAGTCGGGCAGCTGGAAGAGGAGCTGCGACTCGGCTCTCACTGGCTTCCTCCGCTCGTTGGAGGGATTTGCGAAATGCGGCGTTGCTGTTGCTGATCAGCTGCTCGGTGTTCTGCAGAGCTCTGTTTTCCTGCTCCGTCCTCTGGATTTTAGCGTCCAGCAGATCTGCCTTCTGCCTGAGCTCCTCTCTCTCCTGTGCAGCCTGACGAAGAGGCGACACAGCCGAGATTTCAGCAGATTTAAATCAGTTTTATTCACCTTTAGACACAAAACTGCTCAAAGTGCAGTTTAAAAGGGCCAAATGCTGCCTCCTAAAGAAGTCCTAATCTACATTCAGGGATTAGAGTCAGAGATTGGAACCTCTGTGATGTAGTAAGCCTGCGACTTGTCCTCTCCTCCACCAGAAGCTGCCATGGAGCTCATCATGACCTCGCAGTGGCTCTTCATCATGTCGATGTCTGTCAGTTTCTCGTTCAGTTCCAGGCTGAGACACAATCGATCACAAAGGTTGAGTTCGCCGATGCTGCAACACTTTTAGGAGAACCCGACAAACG
The DNA here is from genome assembly GCA_016586285.1 of Arothron firmamentum. Classification (NCBI taxonomy): domain Eukaryota; kingdom Metazoa; phylum Chordata; class Actinopteri; order Tetraodontiformes; family Tetraodontidae; genus Arothron; species Arothron firmamentum. The sequence continues at coordinate 299,600 of BJFM01001289.1, forward strand.
CCTGAACCTGAGTCTCTGTCTTTCCTCCTCGCTGGTTTTCAGCTGCTGGCTGAGCATCTTTGTGAAGACCAGGATGTCATCCTGCCTCTCCTTTATGGTTCTCTGCAGGTCCAGCTTCCTCTTCTCCAGAGAATACATGCTGTCCAGCTCGCTGCACAGCAGATCCCTGACTCGCTTCACCTCAACCTTCAAGATGTTGTTCTCCACCAGGGTGTCCTGGAGAGCAGCCAGAGAGGTCACATGAATCTTGTTTTAATTTGACTACTCCTCATTTAGCGGGCCTCGGGGGGGGGATACCTGCTCCACGCTGACCAGTTTGTTCAGCTCCTTCTCGCTGGCGTCACAGATCAGCATCAGCTCCTCCACCGCGTTGCTCAGACCTCGTCTCTGGCTCTCTGACTTCTCCATCTTGCTCCTCAGACCGCGGATGTCGTTCTGCCGGGCGAAGAGCGACAAAGGTCGAGGTGAAGCGCTCAGCAACGGAAAACAGCTGGTTGCCGTGGCAATGCGAGCGACCTCGGCCTCCTTCAGGATGCTGCTGAGCGTGCCGGCTGACTTCTTCTTCTCCTCCACGTCACCGGCCAGCTCGGCAATCCTGGCCTCTAACGTTTGCTTTTCCTCTGCCTGTACGTCGCCTGTGAGCAGCGCCAGCTTCAGACGCAGGCTGGGGAGCTGATTCTCCTGGGAAGCAGTGAACCGATGCGATCACCCGCCAGTGACGCAGCCTGACGGGTCCGTCTGAGCATACCTGCCCTTCGATGGTGCTCCTCTGGGCAGATAGCTCGCTCTCCAGGCTCCTCCTCTGCTTCTCCAGCCTGCTGATTTCTGCTTTATTGTTTGAAACCTGCGCGGTGGAATCCTTCTCCTTCCTTCTGAGGGCGTTCAGATGTTCTTTGTGGCAAAAAAGCTGCTCCTGGTGATCCTGCAGCTGGACATCTAACCGCTGAGACACAGATGAGAAAAGCAACTTAGAAATATGCAAACAAGGGAAAAAAACATCCTTATTTGTTGGCACGCTTACCTTCATGACCAGTTCCTCGTCATTGAGGAACTGGTCCATCTGTGCAGCTCTGTCTTCCTCGCTGATGGATTTCTGCGTCAGCACTGCCAGTTTCTCCTCCAGGGCGACGTTGTGGATGGTGACCTCCTCCAGCCTGGAGACCAACAGAGCTCGTGAAGTAGAGACAGCGTTAGCAGCCGTGCGACGTGGAATCATGCTCACTTCCGAGTGTTTTCCTCCATCTCTTTCTTCATTTTGGAGATGTTGGACTTCCCAGACGCCACATCGGAGATGGCTCTGTCCCGTGTAGCCTTGCAGCTATCTGTCTACAAGACAGGGCGGAAACAGCTCCTTCAGCTCTCCTCAAACCCAAAATATCTGTCCCACGGACGTTCAGCCGGCTCGCGGTGTGGACCTGACCTCATCCTTCAGCCTGCTGCAGTTCCTCTCCTGCTCCTTCGCGTCCTGCTGCAGCCGAAGGGCTTGCTGCCTGCTGGTGCTTAGCTTCATCTCCGTTTCCCTGTTGTTCTTCGTCAGAGCATCCAGAAGGTGTCGAGCCTCTGCGATGGTGAAACTCCTTTCTCTGATGGTCTGCTTGTGTTGTGCACGTTTCTGGGCGAATGAAGGGGTTGGTTTTCAATGGGCGGTGTGTGTGTGTGTGTGTGTGTGTGTGTGTGTGCCAGATGAATGTGCATCACATTTCTTTACCGTAGCGCAGGTCTGACTGTCGCGATCCTGCTGCTTCATCTGTTTGACGACCTTTTCCCACCCCTGTGTGAGCTGGTTTGTCTCCAGGATGGTCTGGTGGACGTTCTCAGTAGTTTTATCTGTCGCAGCCTGGAAGGAAAACGGTGTTTTTACAGACACTGTGACAATCCCAGAGCTGGCTCTTCAAATGAAAAGCAGAGAATTGTTGTGGAACTGTGGTTTTCTGCACACGTAATCAGCTGTTTTCATGCACTCGTCTCAACACTGAGATCACAGCGTTCTTCTAGCGCCACCTGCACAGACTGGGTGTCGCTCCATGCTTTATTGAGCGCTTTCAGCTTCTGTTTGGCCTCCAGATTCTTCTTCTCTATAGCCAGAGTGAGTGACTGTAAAAAGAGAGTTTAAACAGTGAAGATTCAAACGTTTCACTCAGAAACCAGAGCTAGCAGCTACTTCACGCAGCTGTTTGTTGTCCTCTTCATACCGTGATCTTCTGCTCGTCTTGTTGAGCGTATTTCATGATGACCGTGATGTCCTCCTCTTGGCGTGATGACTCCTCTAAAAAGGCGTCCAAGGTCTCCTGCTCCCAGTTCTCCTGGTTCCTGAACTCATCTAGCTTCTGTCCGACCCTAAACATTTGGTTCTGACGATACAGACAAGGGATAAGAGGCGAGGTCTCATTTGTTCCTCTCGGAGGTAAACACAAACCTCCTGCGTGTTCCTCCTCTCTCTTAAAGATCTTTGCTCTTTATTGATTTTGGAAGCCTCCCCTGTCAGGTGACCTATTTCTCTGTCTTCCAGAGCTATGAAGTGTCTCACAGACTCCACTTCTCTTTCTTTAGCCCGTCCCAGAGCCTGGAGGAGAACAAAACCGACATCACCAACAACAACAACAACAACAACAAAGACGCATCCGCTTACATCTACGTCGCACTTACGTCCATGGTTTTCAGCTCTTGTCTAATGGTTTTGAGCATGCCATTGGTGTAGTCCTCTTCATCCTTGCGTTTGTCAAGGTCATGATGTAGTTGGGTCAGCTGCAGCTCTGCGTTACGGACCTGCAGAATGAACCAGGCCAGCAGCATGTTTGGTTCACTAACCTGTCGCTGTCCTTAACGTTGGGACACATTTAACCTTTAATCATGAGGCTTTATCATTCGCACAGCAGGTGGTAACTGTTATCATCACTATAGCACGGTGTTTTAATAAATAATCTACCAAAATCTAACAGTGGGCAAGTGCAAATAGAAAAAGGGATTCTTGTATTCTATTTCTGTGTCACATCTAGTTTTGTGTTATTTATCTGTCCTTTTTTTAAAAAAAAAAAAAAAAAACATTAACAGGGCTCAAAGCCATTCCACAGTAAAGAAACTAAAATGATCATGTTTAAGTCTACTCACTGCTGCCATGACAACGCTCACCTCCTCAATCAAAACTTGGTTTTCTGCGTTTGCTTCCGGGATATGAAAAGATTCATCCCAACCCAACTCCGTTAGAATGGTCTCAGAAATGCTCTTCATTGTTGTTTTAAATGTTCAATCTGTTGTTTTCTGCTCCTTTTGGGCCGGTTCTTCCTAAATCTCCCCTCTGTCCTAATCGTTGTTGTCCTCGGTCTCCGTTAGCAACCGCACGTGTCATGACAGATAGTCACCGCTAGGAGGCAGCGTGAGGCCGGTGTATCTAACGAGGTTTGTTAAGTGAATAATTTTAATCAGGGTTTTAACTGTTTTCAAACTCAGCTTCAATGGAGCTGAAGTCATTTCTATAAGCAGCTAACTGGAATGATTGCAGTTGTCCAATTATAATCAAGTTTCTACAAAGTTATTCATTTTAATTGCTCAACTTGAAGAATGTGTGTATGTTAAAGGGTTGGTTCTGCGGGACGTGCACGCCGAAAACCCTGTTAGATGGACTTGAATGTGAAACAGAACACAAGATTGTTAATCTCTAAAGTTAAAAAAAACATGGTCACAATATGATAGTATAGGTTTTCTCTTTAATTTAAAAGCAAGAGAAAAAAAGAGGCCTGGAGGCTTTAGATACTGTACCAAACTGAAACATTTATTTTACCATTAAACATTTGCATTAAAACAAACACTTATGTTTAAAAATTACAATCATTATCTTATACTGACTTGATGCACAAATGTATTACAAGAAAACAGGAATGCACAAAAGAGTATTAAAATCATTTATTTAAAGAGTATGCCCTCCTGAGCCCTGAAGTTTTAGATTACAATGCATTACGTGACTCGCTGAATCTGCTGAAACGGTGATTCGTGCGTTGGCTGCTCTTATGAGCGCACACAGAAGCTCAAATACTTCAGGTCAAAGTTGAATCCACCACAAGTTGATCAACAGATATATGCCTTTTGATACCTGTAAATACTCTCCCTCAGTCACACGCACGCACGCATCCACATATAAAGTCTCTGCTGTGTAAAATATTTCAGTCCTGAGGATTGAAAAGGCAACATATTTCTCAGCTCAGTGTGGTCCACTCGTCCCCAGTTTCTCTAGAAAATTCACCTGTACGATCCCTTTGTGAACGCGGCCGTTAAACTGCTGTGCTTTTGGTACCGATGTGAGGCCGCGCAAACTCCACAAAGTCGTCGATGAGGACCGGCCACGCTCCTGTTGAGCAGAAGTAACAAGGTTGATGGATGCACAACCCAGTGGTGCTGTGTGCGCCTGTGTGTGTGTGTGTGTGTGTGTGTGTGTGTGTGTGTGTGTGTTACACTCTGAAACCACTGGACACATTATCACTTCTTTTAAAGGAAACCTAAACAAGTCCAGATTGGACACAGAGATCTTTGGCTACTGTCAAACATTTACAGTCAGGGATGAGGAGGCTCATCTGCATTAACAAACCTTCTTCGTCATAGTTCGACATGTCATCTGTGATCATTGTGCTGAAGTCTAATAAGAGGTTCCATGTGTCCTTAGGAATTGATTTTTTGTGATGCTCCTGCAAAGGATGTGAAAGCAACTTAGTAAAAAGCAACAATGCCCCATTTTCCCAGCAATAAATAGTTAGGATTGTAATTATAAGACTTACAAGTAAAAATGTGTTCCACAAATCTAGGAACTTGAATCTCCCAGCTAATATTAAATTCCAATATGCAATTGCCATGTCTAAATCTGGGAAGATACAAAAACAGTAAACACTCAGCAAACAACAAACACTTAAAGTGATAAGCCGGAAAAAGTTACTCACCCAAACCTTTCTGGCCAGGATTCTTTGCAAAATTAAATGTAAACTGGTAAAAATCCTTAAATTTCCCATGATCCTTTAACTCTTGCTCCATCTTAGGCAGCTGGGTTTTTAGCTTGTCTATGCTATCACACCTGAGGAAAAGTAAACCAGAGGCGAATGAAATATTTGAACAGATTACAACACATATGTAGAGAGCATTAAGGTCAGGTGAACCACCAGGGAACTGCGTCTCACCCCTGAGCTGCCATCCCGTCCATAAACTCTTGTTTTGAAAATTCACACTGTGTTGCTGCTCTGAACTTCCAGGCTATAAGCAGGACACTTAAACTGGCTGGGTCCAAGGTCAGGTCATCACAGAACTGCTGGATCCCATCAATGCCGATCTTGTTGTCATCGTGAGGATCTAAGTATGCAGGTGAAGATCAGGTGGTCATTAATGTAACTGTGAGGATGTTTAACAGAAAATGAACGTTAACAACAACAATGCGTGATAAAGACCCACCTCTGTATCTGTTGTAGAGCTGCTCGAGCTTCTTCTTGTCTAAGGCTCCCTTTAGATTAGGAACGTAGAGCTCAGGATTTTGGAAAAACTTATCAGTGGCAACATCTAGTTTCCAGTCATTCTGTGCCAGACAGGTCAACGCAGTCTTCTCACTGGATTGGGTAAAAATCATAAACTGACGAACTTTATCCTTCTGTGAGGACTTCAGCTTGTTCTGGAAAAAAACAAAACATTTGCCAAACTCAGCAACACACTTTACACCATTGAGAAATTAAACTAAAACATTTCAAAAGAGCACATACAATCAAACACGCCATATAACGTCCATATCCCAGCAATTACAGTCCTAGCAATGTCTGCTAACCTGACAACACACACTGGGAACATTGGGGCCAAACTGTTAAAATCTACGGTCATTAAATTAAAATATATCCCACTTCTAGCTAAATAAATCTTACTCTCTAGCAAGGTGCGCAGCTAATTGTGTTGTCAACTTAATATAAGACAAGGAAAATTAGCAATTTTAGCGAGCTAACAACTCCTACAGTCGGCTAGTTAGCTCAAGCTAAGATAAGTATTTCATGCGTAGAACAAAGAAATCCAAGGTCATAAACACGACATTTCCCTCCCCATCTTAGTGACCAAAAAGTACTACTTAATGACCGGGACAAAAACTAAAACTAAAACCATCTTACCATATTTGTTGTTGCCGGACTGCGTTTCCTCCCATCTAGCTAGCTACCGCGTGTAAAGTTTTTTACAAGCCACGGAAAAAGTTGTTCCAGCTTTAGCTTTCCTTTATTGAAAACAAGAGTTTATATTTAGTCACTGCTTGCCGCTGCAGCAACGCCACTTTCAGAATCGTTGAAACAGTTAGCTTTCATATTGTAAAACAATCCAACGCATAATCGAAAATCGAACGTTTATCAAGCTTTGAGGCCAGACACGCAATTTTCTGACTTGTTCGTTTCTTTTTATTTTGAAGAAACGCGCCGGATGTCATTTGAGAAACTACGGAAAGAGTGTAATTCTTCCACCTTCTGCTGCCAGACTTCCCTCCTGGATGTTTAGAATCGGCTTAAATCGATTTCTCAACAAATGGAAGTCGTACAGGCATCGGTTCGTGCCCTGGATCGCACTGAATCTGTCTAAAAATGACCGAACGCTGCGGCAGGTGACGGGAGGCTCCAGAGACAAAGTGGCTGCAGATGAGGAGGTTTCACGGGCGTTGCTGCAGCTCTTCGGAGTCCTGTTCCACACCCACTGGGGAAAACACCAGGACGCCCGAAGGGCTCCAACTCGCTTTAAAAGGTCAACAGGTCAGGACGATCACTGGAGGGGGGGCCTGATATGCGGGCATGATGCCATGTTTAAGGCTCTGGGGTTCTGCATTGACCGGGGGCCAAGTTCTTTACCCTTGGCAGGGACCGGAGTGTTTGTCACCAGAGGATTTGTGCCCAAAGGAGCCATAGTTGCCTTATACCCCGGCACGGTCTATCAGCCATACGAGCCAATTTTCTTCCAGTCCATCAGAAACCCTTTTGTATTCAGATGCATTGATGGTATTTTGATTGATGGAAACGACAAGGGCATCTCTCGAATGGTCTTCAGGTCATGCAGCGGCAGAGACAGAGTAGGATTCTTCATGATGTCTGACATCAGCTGGCTCACAAATGACCCACTGAACCCACTGGCTGTTGGTCAGTATGTGAACAATTGCTCCAACGAGTGTCCTGCTAACGTGTGCTACCAGGAGTATGACGTGCCAGATACATTTCCCATTGAACTCCGCCAGTATCTGCCCAATGTCAACTTCAGCCAGGACGCACGAGGTCCTCTGCGTTGTGTTGTCCTTGTATCGCTCAGAGACATTACAGCAGGGGAGGAGCTCCTCTCCAACTATTACACTATTGTGCGTTAACTTCAAAGCAGAACGTACAGCTTTGGTGTCAGAACCCAAAAAAAAACAACTTTGGCTGCTGTGCAATGAAAAACATGTTTAATAACCTTTGCATGTTGCACTGGATTGGAGGCAAAATAAAAGTGTACTTATTAGACAGAATAAACTTGTTAGTACTGTTGTTGTAAATGATGAGACACAGACTCAAGTTTTATCCAAAGTTTTGGATAAGGATTCAAGTTTTATTCAAATCCAAATCAGTTCAGGTTAATGCTTGTCAGTTGTCAGTTTAACAGTCAATTATAATTATATGTTGTGAAACTAAAGCATCTGAAAAAACGGGTGGTTGTCTGAATATATTTAAACAAAACCATTAGAAAGACCACGGGGAAAACGACCCCCTGTTATTATGTGATTTGGACGTGTTAAACACCCTGCAGGAGGTTTATTTGTGTTATTCAAGCTATATTTGCCAACTCTTGACAAAAGTGTTTGCGTAATTTAAGTCATTAATTTTGATTTATCAGGGACGCCGTAGCGGCCGAAGTACGACTTATTACTGCAACATCCATCCGCTGACAAATGTAGTCCCGAGTAATTTTAAATCTTTTCCGAAGTAATTTGACTCTGAAGTTTTATATATATGGTTGTTGGTATAATCTAACTATTTAAAAGCATTAGGTCAGTCAATTGAGGCGATATTTTAGGCCAAATTGGGCACCGAGTTCCACGTTGAAACGAGTTCGGCTGCATAAAGGCAATAGGCATCACCGTCAACGATCTTTCCAGTCGCATGCTCAGGTCGGGAACGGATCATGTCTAGCGATTCTGCTGATTACAACAGGTAAAGATATCACCAAAAAAATCACCATTTTCGAATCATTTTACACCGTTTTGTGTTTGTGAAAGCGTCACGGTAGTTTGGGGGCGTTCGTCTGGGCCGAATTTGTGAAGAACTCGCCCCGCTAAGTAGGCCCCAGCCATTCTCCTAGTCTGAACCGTTAGCTCTCGGATTGGCACCGTGTCATCGCACTTCTGCGTTACCTTAAAAGGCCACATAACGTTAAAACCACCTAATTATACACGCCGAGACGTCCATCCCGACGGCGCCTTTGTTTTCTGTTGAATTGAGCGGGTTCTCGTTTTCACGGGTGCCGGCGTGCCACGGCTAGCTCGGCTCTATTATAAGGCAGCGGTGGCACAGGCCTGATTGTCCGACATATTGGCTAATAGGAGGAAGCTGAACTCCATGTTGAGAGCGCGCTGCCGATCGTGTTCGCGGGCCCCAAAATCTCTCATTCTTGGCTTAATTTGAACCACAATGGGTGTAGGTCGATGGGCGATAGTTTCGGGGGTCACATAATCGTGATTTAGGGGTGAAGCAGGTAGTTTGTCCCCGCTCGCGGTGCTTGACACGTGCGCTCGCCGCCAGTAATGGATGTTCTGGGCGTCCACCGGACCGGCCGAGACCCGGCCGCGCTGCTGACGGGAAATCTGCTCTCTCCAACAGCTCAAAAGACCATGGGGGGCCAGATGGAATGGAGCCTGATGGTATCATCGAGGTATGGTCTTGCACTAATCCATCCGACGTATATTTGTGTTTTATAATTTACATATCTGACAGGTACTCATTTTTTTCAAAATCGTAATTTCAGAGCAACTGGACCGAAATTACAGACAATTTTGATGACATGAACCTGAAGGAGAGTCTTCTCAGGGGAATATATGCGTATGGTTTTGAAAAGCCCTCTGCCATCCAGCAAAGGGCGATTATTCCTTGCATTAAAGGTATGGAAATTCCTTTCTGTGCATTACTTAATTGTGTTCTGAGTGACGTGATGCTTAACCATCTTTCGGGACTTACCCAATAATGGGGATACTTTTTTATTTCCACTGATCACTCTATCCTGTTTTTAGAATCACTTTTTTTTTTTTTTTTTTTAATTTGGAATGTTTATTTATTTATTTTTTAATTGTCCCAATTTCCCGTCAGGTTACGATGTCATTGCCCAGGCCCAGTCGGGTACCGGCAAGACGGCCACGTTTGCCATCTCCATCCTGCAGCAGCTGGAGATTGACCAGAAGGAGACCCAGGCTCTGGTGTTGGCTCCCACCAGAGAACTGGCCCAGCAGGTAACGATGATATCTCCCCTTTAAATGTTAGCTCGGTGTGAGGAAAGTGATATGATGCCTACCATCTTTCGGGACTGACTTTTACCGTGGAGAGTTTTTACCCTTTACTGATCACATAACTATCATATTAAATGTTCTGTCCTGCGATGCATCTGCGTTATTCTCAGTCTCTTACCTTCGTCTCCACAGATCCAGAAAGTCATCCTCGCTCTAGGGGACTACATGGGGGCAGCATGCCATGCCTGCATTGGCGGGACCAATCTTCGTAATGAAATACAGAAACTCCAGGCTGAGGCTCCACACATAGTGGTGGGCACGCCAGGACGTGTGTTTGACATGCTCACCAGGGGGCATCTGTGTGAGTATGGAGTATAATGGCCTGAGCTACATTTCTGTGCGGAAGCTAACACCGGCTAACGTGTCTTTGCAGATTCAAAGCTGATCAAGATGTTCGTTCTGGATGAAGCTGATGAGATGTTGAGCCGAGGGTTCAAAGATCAGATCTATGAGATCTTCCAGAAACTGAGCACAAACATCCAAGTGAGTGTGTGCCGGAGGCGCAGTGAGGCCGCGGTCCTTCCACATTAACAGAAGTCTGCTATAACTGTGTGATCCAGATCGTCTGTTTCATACATTGATGCTAGCAGATTATTGGCTGGAAGGAGATGATTGCGCAGTGCACCGAGCATGAGATGTTGTCGAACCTCTTTCTTAATGTTCACTGGCATTCATCTTGAGGTGCAGTGCCACATTAAGTCAGAATAGAAAGTCCAGGTATTTTTATTTGATTTCTTTCTCTTTTTTTAATTTATTTATTCGTTGTAAACTTTCCCTCAGGTGGTTTTGCTCTCTGCCACCATGCCAGCCGAAGTGTTGGAGGTGACCAAGAAGTTCATGCGGGATCCTGTTCGCATCCTGGTGAAGAAAGAAGAGCTAACCCTGGAGGGCATCAAGCAGTTCTACATCAACGTGGAACGAGAGGTGTGTTTGGGTTTGTTTGTTAAAGGGAAGTGGCAGCCTTCTCTCCAAAAGCACCCTACTGGAACTGCAGGAGCCGGGCCTGCTGGGTTAGCTCATGTGGCCATGTCAGCACGGGTACACCAGGGAAGCAGAACAAAGGCACAGGGCTGAAGACGAGACAGTGGGGGACCTCTTTCTTAATGTCCAGTGTCCTCTGTCTCAAGGCCCTGTGTCACATGACTCTGCGGTTCCAGATGTTTCAGCGTCTAGCTGTGAGCTGGTCTAACATGGTTTGCTTTCCTGTCTCCAGGAGTGGAAGCTGGACACCCTGTGTGATCTGTACGAGACGCTGACGATCACCCAGGCTGTCATCTTCCTCAACACCAGGAGAAAAGTCGACTGGCTAACGGAGAAGATGCACGCGAGAGACTTCACCGTCTCTGCTCTGGTATCATCTTCTGCGCCGCTCTCGCGTTCTTCGCGTCTCCCGCTTTAAAGCTCACAGAATTCTCTCTTGGCAGCATGGCGACATGGACCAGAAGGAGCGCGATGTGATCATGAGGGAGTTCCGATCCGGCTCCAGCAGAGTGTTGATCACCACTGACCTTCTGGTTAGTACGAGTGCAGCTTGAACCCAAAACGTCCTCACAGCTGCAGCCGTCTTGAAATGACCAAGCAGACGGACCTTTTGGGAGATCAGGGCTCGTTCTCCACAGTGGGCTCCTCTCAAATAGGAGCCTGTTACTTATTAACGAGCGACACTGGTAACGGCAGGTCCGAGGTTCTGCAGTACCCGACTAACTGAGGTTCTGTGCTGTCTTCAGGCTCGTGGGATTGATGTCCAGCAGGTTTCCCTGGTCATTAACTATGACCTCCCGACAAACCGAGAGAACTACATTCACAGGTGAGCCGCCGGCCGCAGCACAAACGCATCCAGATGTCGATTGTTTTGGGTTTAACGCGGCCGTCCTCGTCCTCGTCCCCAGAATTGGTCGTGGTGGTCGTTTTGGCAGAAAAGGCGTTGCTATCAACTTCGTCACCGAGGAGGACAAGAGGGTCCTTCGCGACATTGAGACGTTTTACAATACAACCGTGGAGGAGATGCCAATGAATGTGGCTGACCTGATTTGAGCCCTGAGATTTTTAAAAAAAAAAAAAAATACACACAGTGATAGCGATCGTCCACTTGCATTGTGCTTATATTATTCGAGGGGGGGACAAAACTTCTCAATGCTAAACCTTGGATCAGAATTTTGGTATGTATTAGAGTGAGGCGACTCTATGCTGGTCCCTCTCGGACTGTCGTAGATTCTAACCTTGGCAGCCGGTTGGTTGGAGATACAAAGATATGGGGTCTGTAAATGTAAAGGTCCTAATCAGGTATTTCTTTCCATGTTCAATTAAGGTGTGTGTGTTTGATGTTCTCCATCATTTAGTAACTTACTTGTGGACTAAAAGGTATAAATGCTGTATAAAGTCTGCAAATTATGTCATGCTAACATATGTACGGTGTATTGTGGGCCTGCAAAATAGTCATGTTAAACTTGTAGATTCACTTGCTTTTGTTATATTTTGTGACTGTTTTAATTTAATTGTACCATAATTTTTTTTATCCCACTGGCTCTATCAAATTCTTCACTGGTTGGCCATCCTCCGCTGACACGTGGTTTTACCCTCAGAGTTTATTGCTATTTACCCCCCTGATTGATTTTCCAGACTTACTCCTCCCCAGGTTGTATGAATGTCTTAATAAAATTGAAATCGCTGTAAGAATCTGTCAGCCTGGCGCTTTTTCCGGGGCCCTCCGGGGGCCCGGCCCCTGCGGGCCCGCCGGGTTTGAGCACCGCTCTGGGTGGTGCTTCGAGAAGAAAAGGTAACGCGGATATAATCATTCTAATTACGTCAGCGGGTGGGGGACGCGCGCAGGTTCCAGACCAGCCTTCCGGGGTCGCTGCTGTGGACGCGGCTCGGTGGCGCCGGACGGGGTCTTTGTTTCACCCAGGACACGTGACGCTGTTGAGTAACCGAGACAAAGTAGCACCACCGTAAAATGTGTTCTGCACTAAAACAAACAAACAAAAAACAACCTTTAAATACCTTCAGAATCGTGTGTTTGGTCAAAGTTTAGTGGCGGGATTATAAGCGAACCGCCTGAAGTTGGGCACTGTGCGGTCGTGGTGTAATACTGCCGCGGCGCCACAGGAGGGCAGCCGTTCTCCAGTTGACCCACTTCAGCGCAGATGCGGTTTTGTTGACCTTTGAGCTCCTTCATGGTTTGTCAAACGTGACAACTTAAACGTAGAAACATCTTTATGAGATCTCGTGATTAAAGGCGTTTTAAGCAAAAGAATGAGGCTTTATTTTACAGTTGAGCAAAATAAACTGTAAAAGTCATAAAACCATTGAGTACAAGCCGTTCCAACATCCTGTATTCCAGTCTAGTCCTCACAGAGTATGTGTGATAGCTTCAGAAATAGCAACCACGGTGCTCCAGTACCCTCCACCTTTCACCTCTGCAGCAGCTGGTCCAACCGACATTTGACAAGCTGCAAATGTTCCATTTGCTCTTTGATTCACTCCAAAGAGTGGGAGCGCAGCTATGGCCCCGCTGGTGGCAACTCAGCATCTCCTTCCAACGCTGCTGTTTGTTCTGAGGAGAAGAGCGTATGTTGCGTTGTTCTCATTGAAGAAGCACCTAGATCTACTTATTGCCTGCTGTCTAAATGTAGCACCGTGTGCAACGTGTTCCTCTTTATGCCTACATATTTTGCAGCACGGCCTTGCTGCGGTTTACGTGAGGAGGAAATGAGCAAATTCTGCTCTAGTTTGAGATCAACATCCCCCAACTGTGGCTGCTGCAGGAGTCGATGCCTGGAAATGGCTCACTTTCTCTTACACCACTTTTTTTTCCAATTCTGTTGGTAATATTAAGAATTTAAAGACAATCGGCTTCCGCTCTGCGTTTCTGAACCCTTTTAAAGAAAACTGTGCATCAGAAAATGCAAACTGTCTAGTTTAGATGAGTCTTTTTGATGTTTATGAGATATCTGACTGTGACCTGATCAAAAGACCTGAATTAAGTCAGCCTTTGAGAGCCACTGCCTGGACTCACCTCCAGCAACCAGAAAAGTCAAAGTTCCTGCATTTTAAAAGACGCTGCCATGCTCATGCTCCCTTTTGTGTGAATTAGTCTTCATTACGCGTTGCCCCGGAAACGCAGCAGCTGTTTGTAGGACAGTTAATCCAGATGAAGTCTCGTCTCAGGAGCCATAAATACATACGTGCAGGGGGGGTTCAGAGAGGCTGAGGTCTTCATAACCTCCAAATGACAAAAAAGGAGAAGAAAAACCGCAGAGGATGAGCAGAAGTGTGTGTTTACAGACAGGAAACCACAGTAGGTTTCCAACCCCTCCATGATGTTCCTGGACGAGGCCTCCAGAGCCGCCTCTGCCGTTGCCATGGAGACTACAGGTAAGCAGGTGGCCTGTCTGGCTTTTTGCAGTCCAGGAAAGATGAGCTGAAGCCGGCACACAAACAGTCCTCCAACACCTGGACATCCACTTTGGAGGCTTTATTTGTTAATCTCTTCATAACTCTGAGGACGTGAGCCGCCTTTCACCGGTTACTCACATCAGCCAAGTCAAAGTGGAAACGCCACTGAGCCCCGGCTGGTCTTAACCTCTTCAAAGAGGAGAAAGTGGACTTGGACTTTGATTTCCAAGGAGGTTTCTGTTATTTAACTTTCATTTTTAGTCTTTTCTTCACATTAAAACATACATTTCTGTGCATTAACTCCTCTAGATTTTTTTTTTTTTAATGAAAAACAAGTAAAACACTTTAAAGAACAGCTCCACGTACGCCTGATTAGCTCCGCCCTTCTGACTGCGGCATAAAAAAACACGCTAACACGGCCAAACGTGTGTGTGTGGTCACGGAGGGCCTCGACCGACCTCTGACATGACCCTACTGGAAGGCCGCCTTGCACTGGTAGGTGTTGTGGAAGTGGGGTTTACAGAGCAGGGACACCTTGACGGCGGTGCAGTACAGCCTCCCCAACAGCCCCGACGTCCTCTCTTTCACCCCCGGGTGGGTCGCCGCCTTCCACAGCTCATCGATGTCCTTCACGTGACCGTGCGAGGTCATCATGTGCTCGTAGATGCAGGGGTGGTAGAGCGCTTTGCCCTCGCCCGAGAAGAAGAGATGCTCCTGCGGGGACACGCCGATGGCGTTGGCGCAGATGCCCATGAACACATCGTCTATGTACAGCGAGGCGTTCAGGGTGAGGGTGGCGTGGTAGACGCGCTCCGCTACGTCCCCCGAGACCACGTAGCCCGCCCCGGCGGTGTAGTCCGGGTAGATGGGCCACGGGTACATCTCCACGGGCACGTAGTACTTGCTGTGCTTGCTGCGGATGGGCGGCGCCCCTCTGTGGACTTTCCCCACCCAGAAGTCCACGGCGCCCCTGCTGCCGGCGTCCTGCAGGTACCTCACCAGGTTGGGCATGTGTATGAAAATGTCATCGTCGGCGGTCATGAGGAAGCGGGCGTGCGCGCAGCGGCTGTGCATCCAGTGGAACTGCAGGAGAAGCTTCAGGGTCAGGTTGTGGAAGGAGTCCAGGAAGTCCTGCTGGACCAGGTCCCCGTGCAGGAGGTTCTCCTGGACCAGCTGCTCCTGAAGGCCAGCCTGGCTCCTCCTGCTCCACGGTGGCTCCTCTTCATCGCTCCGAGGCGCCCCCAGGGCGAACAGCACCTTGACGGTGGCCCCCAGCGCGCTCTGGATGTAGCTCTCGTTGCCCCAGGTGGATCTGATGGCGTTCCTCCTCCTGGTGTTCTCCGGGGAGGATTTGACAAAAAGGAGGAGGAGGACGTCTCGGTCTTTGCACTTGTGGGGGTGGTCCAGCAGGTAGGCGAAGCTGCTGAAGGCTCGGGCCTCCTCGCGGGGGATGGTGAGGCTCCTGTTGATGCTGGCGAAGCTGTTGATCAGGTAGCGGCGGGAGTAGAAGGTGATGTTGCTGACCGCGCCGCTGTTGATCTGCTCCCAGCAGACCATCATGACCGAGACCACCAGGCAGGTGGTCATCAGCTGCATGCACTGGTATTTACGGATCCGGCGGAACATCAGAACCATGCCTGAACCTCTGCCCAGGCGGCGGGCGTGGCGGTGCGGATAAGGCGGCGGGGGTGGGGTAGGAGGGGGGGGCGGAGAGCGCGGTTCCAGTGCCTCGGACCAGCACTCAGAGGGTCTTCCATGCTAGGATTCCCAGGGGTGAAGGTCACTGAGGGGCATGGTCCATAGCAGCAGGATCACAGGAGCGGGGGACGAGGGGACGCGTCCTGGAGCTGCGCTGCTGGGGACAGAGGACAGGACAGCAAATGAGTCCGAGCTGCTGCAGCAGCTGCAGCAGCTGCAGCCACTTCCTTTTTACGCCAAGAGGAAATGTTCACACTCAATGTCACAAAATCCGCCTCCGCTCGCTTCCCGTTGTAAAGGAAAACCCAGCGTTAGCCGCCTGTCCGGTTAGCCAAGTCTGACAACCAACAAGTCATTCACTCACTCACTCATTCATTCATGCGTTTACTCGTTCATTCATCGGTGCTCGACCGACAGCGTCAAAACAAAAGTCCGCCAACTGCAGCGAAGTCACGCAGCCCTGAGGGTCCATGCCGCTATTATCAGCAGCTGGAAGAGCCAAAGGGGGTGAGGGGTGAGGGGTGGAGGGGTGGAGGGGTGGAGGGGCGGAGGGGTGGAGGGGCGGAGGGGTGGAGGGTGGCTGAAAGCAAAAGCCGACGCAGCAAATGTGGCGGTGCGAGCCGGCCCATAATGGAGGGGTTTAGGGTGCAGACCCGCTGAAAGCGCTGAGGGCCGCGGAACGCTCGGGGACACAAAGGCGGCGTCAGAAAAGCTCAGCCGCACAAAGAGCCACGACAACAGCCCCGCTTCCGCCCGGGCCTGCGGGGGGGAACCGCCGCGGGCCCCGAGGCCCCGGGAGTCCCGCCGCGCCCGGGCGGCTTTTCAGCCACCATCAGATCGGCTCCCGGCCCCACGGGGGGGTGGAGGGGGGCAGCTCTGAAGCTGCAGCTGCAGCTCTGGTGCTAAAACACGTCTGTAACCACAGATTTGGGCGCCTGGACTCCTAAGGCGCGGTCACGCGACGCCACCTTCCACCGGCACTACTTTTCTGACTTCCTCAGGCCCCTCCGGGAGCCTCCTTTAGCGCTGACCCACACGGTAATCCCGCCGCCTCAGCTGCGTCTAAAACAAGAGCCCGGAAAGCCGAGCGTCCCGCCGGCGTCCCGCCGGCGTGCCTCCAGAGGCACCGCTGGTATAAATAGAGGTGGAAGCCGGGTGGAGGGCGGGAAGAAAAGCAGGCCAGAACTCACCGCTGAACGCAGCAACAGTTGGATGTGTGGGGCTCCTCTCTGCTGGAAGCTCTCCCAGCGCTCCCAGTGCTCCCAGTGCTCCTGCCTCCGTCTACGCCTGCAGCTTCTGATCTCCCACCCCCCCCCCGGCTCTCCTCTTTGTCCTTTGTGGGCGAGGGTGGTCTGCGTTTGGTGGAGGTGTGTTAGAGGAAGAGTGTGAAGGGAGGAAGTCCTGCAGTCTGCTGACTGTGACACGCAGCTCAGAGGAGCAGACGGAGCAGTTCCTCTCCACCAGCGCTCCGTCGGTCCTGCCCAGTCACAGCCAGGGTCGCCTCACGGGCACTCGCAATCTGCAGCAAAACTCTGCACTTCCCTCCATCTGAGCGCTGCAGCCATATAAGGAAACCGGCTGCAAGGTAAACTGGCAGCACCACAACACTCACGTTTGAACACACGACGTTTCCCAAATGTCAAACCCTGAACGTTCACACCTGAATGTGGAGCTTTTCTCCTGACCTGCGCGGCCCAAGATGGCGCCACGGCAGCAAAGTGGCAACGGGTTTGCTGCTGTCTCATTTTATCTGTGGACGGTAACTTTGTCAGAGATTTTAAGTCTGACAACAGTAAAATGGAGGATTTTAACGCGTCGGGCGCCGCCTGGTGGCCAGTCCCGGTAAGGCTCCGGCTGGCTCAGTGGGAGTGTTGGTTGGTTACTGGGGCCACAGCCACAGCGTCAGCGGGCTCCTTCCACTGAAAAACAACCATGCTGATATTATCAAAATAGATTTTATTCTAGTCCTTGAAATCTGAGTGATATCACAACAATCAGATCACGAGGCTGCAGCCGTGCAACCGTGTGAGCGGGAGGAGTGAGGGCAAAGACAACACAAAAGGAACAAAATCTGCAAATTGTATTTACATTTTCTGTTATAATACAATGATTAAATCCAGATTTTTATAGTTCTTGTTCATTTCCTGTATGTAACTACAAATGAAATCAGTTAAAAAAGTTTGGAGAAGTACAAAACCTTCGAGGGCTCTCCAACATAGCAAAGATAGAACTGACATTAGTACTTTTGATTGGAACAGAAAAGAAAGCAAACAGGCTTAAATGCAGTGTAAAAAGCTCGTCGTCTAAAAACAAAAACATTATAAAATACCATTCCACTGTCATAGACATCAGCGTTGTCAATTCCATTAAAGCAAAATTCCAAAGACTCCTCATTTTCAGTACAAAAAGTTCCTGAACAAAAGCACTGAAACGTCCCGCAGCAAGTTCTGATCATTAAAAATGAGAGCTGGAATGCCGTGAAGTTCCCTCCATCCACTGGAGCAGACCGCTGTCTTCATCCAATCTGAATGACTTTAAGTAACATTTTAAAGGTGTGCCTGATGAAAACAGACACGGCCTTGTTTCACCGTTTTAGACTAAAGTGCAGGAAAAAAAAAAACACCTTTTGAAGGACTGTTTTCTTTTATTTAACCTATGACTGTTTAATGGTATTTTATAAAGCAAAGACCATTTATCATCATGACCCCTGTTAATGTACACCATACCGGCTTCCACGCCTCTTCACATAGTAACGTTAAGATCCACCCTCCGCATACAAAACAGAGCTGATATATGTCTAAATGTATATTTGTGTGCAGACTTTTAATCAGGTCATACGCTGCCAGGCTGCTCCTTAACCTCCACACACAACAGCGCCCCCTACTGGCGCAGACAGGCCATGACGCGCTCTCTCCAGAGTGTGTGTGCATCTTCATGGATATCAGGGTGCCAGACTGTGGTGTGTGTTTGTGTGTGTCCTGACCAGGAGCCGATGTGACCTCCAGGGTTGTTAATTAGCTGTTTCAGTGATGCCAGCGTGTTAACGAGGGCGTCTGAGCGCCTCGACGACCCAGCGGGCCAGACAGGACCAGCAGAGACGTATTTGGACTATAATTCAGCGCTGGAGCCGTTAATTAAAGGAAACAACAGTTCAGCGTGTTAGTTGTTTGCAGAGATGAAGCCACATGGGCTTTGTCACACCCAGAAGTGGCGCTGAGACCAACAGATGAGCTCTTCCTCCATCATCTTCAAGGTGAAGCACAGCAGACTGTTTAATCCTCTGTTAAGATTAGCTTTTAGCCTAGAGGATGCCTTTCTGATACCTGAACTCTGCACACCTGAAAGCCCATTTCTGAGGATAATAGTTCATCCACTGAGAAACAGCATCTTAGGTCTAAAAAAGTTGCCAAAACGGTCCTGAACCTCCTGGCCTGCTAGACTACGTCACTGCATCTGCTGAACGTTAGAGGGCGCCAGAGAGTAGTGATTGACTCTCCCAGTCAGCTGGTTTCTCCCATTTCCTGCCTGGAAATATAGAAAATCCCAAAAGTTCCAAATTCAAAAACAAACAATGTCCACAGGACAATAAATGCTGACATGTGCAATATGCACACCCCAGCAGAACCAAACTGTTTCCATCTCAGGTACAAAGATAAAAAGAGAAGTCGAAGGATCCAGCTGTTCTGATTTGTACGTGACGGTCCAACACATCTGTACTGTGTGACGACAGTGAAAAGGTGCCTCCTACGTGTGGCAAAAAGTGTGGTCCTTGCGTGTACCTATGGGGGAGTGGCTGTGCCGGCGGGCCACGGCCTCTGAGGGGCTACAGCAGTGTGGCGGACAGGCAGGGGCAGACAGTCGTTTTGGCTATGTACACATTCAGAGTCGGTCCATGGCTCCCCAACACTAGTGTCATTTCCTCAGGTCTAAAACACACACCTGGAAAAAGAGAAGAAGGTTTGAACAAGACCCTCCTGCTGCTCCGCCCTGAATCAGTGCACGGCGCCGCTCACCGATCCGTCTGATGCACTGGCTCCTACTTTGTCCCCTGTTGCGTTCCAACACACCTCGAAGATCCCGCCCGTCCCCCTGTAGCTGTGGACTAAAGCCCCCGTCTGACCAAACACACAAACGCACCCAGGTTAAAAACACGCTGGTGCTAACGTGCACGTCTACAGCATTCTGAGCTAACCTGTGTGTTCCAGATGTGGACACACTTGTCGAAGGAGCCGCTGGCGAGGTGCCGGCCATCGGGGCTGAAGGCCACGCTGTAGACGGGCTCCTGGTGGCAGGTCAGGGTGTGGATGCACACTCCGCGCTCCACGTCCCACAGACGCACCGTCGAGTCAAAGGAAGCGCTGGAGAGATGGGGATGACATCATCAACGCCGGGCTGGGTCAAAACTCCTGATCGCCAGTGAGCAGCGGCCTTCAGGCATCTCACCTGGCCAGCATGAGACTGGCGCTGGGGTTGTTGGTGCCCGGCCCTGTGGGACTCCACTTGATGGTGTAGATCTCTTTGCTGTGCGCCTGCAGGTCGTGGACACATGTGTCCTGCTTCATACTCCAGATCTGGAGCGGACACAAACAGCCAGTCAACACCGATTCATCCCCATCATGCTGGGAGCAACGGTTTCACTGATATTAGCCTTTTTATGTTCAGCATGCATTTGCCTCTGACCTTCAGAGTCATGTCATCAGAACAGGAGGCCAGCAAGCTGCCGGTGGGGTCCCACTTGATGGCATTCACCTCGTTCTACAAAGTCAAATCATCAAAGGGATATCAGCAGGAGTGCGCTGGAGAAATGGTGCCTTTCTGAAATCGGACAGAAGAGCCGTCCCACCGTGTGTCCTTGGAAGGTCTTGACGGGTCTGTCCTGGCCCAGCTTACAAACATGGATGCACATGTCTGTGCTGCAGGAGGCAAACGTGTTATTGCTTTGCCAGTCCACGTCCAGAGCCGGAGCTGTGGGGGGACAGAGACAAAGGGGCTGGAGACTGCTGCAGCGCCGACGCATCCTTCAGATTTTGACTCTGGATCTCTACTGGGAAGTCTCACCTGAGTGAAACGGAAACTGCTGCTTTGCCTCTCCTGTGTGGGCGTCCCAAATAATCGTAGTCTGTGTCAAAAAGTAAGAGAGGATTTTCATTTGTGTAAATCAATAAAATGATAACTTACTATTTCAAATAGAGGGCTACTGTTGAGCCGGAGGTGGAGGTTAACGGTGGGCCTCCGTGAGCGGCTGTGTATTCAGTGGCCCAGAGGCGACCGTGTGGGATTATACTTGCCAACGCTAGATGGCGGTGTTGAGAAGGATGAGCAGGTCTGAGTCAGACCCGTCAGTCTCTAACATTTACCTGCACAGCCTGCAGGTGTACACACAAACACACACCTGTGTGTAGTCTGCACGTGTGTGCCCTGACACTGTTTTTTCACACATGCAGACTTTATGTCTACATATTTTACACCAGATATGGTAAAAGATGCTGTGGTGGACAGTGATATAGGGAGCTACAGTTAGCGGTTCAATGCACTGTGACACATTTCTGAACACTTCCCCTTCAGTTTTTGTCAGTGGGGCCCTTAAACACACCAGCAGCAACCATCAGGGCCAGTTCTCTGACATACCTTGTCTACACCAGCACTGAGGATGAAGTTTCCTTTCTTATTCCACTTAAGTGCAAAGATAGGACCTTTATGCTGGCCTAGAGTACTGGCCAGGTTACCTGCAAGAGAACCTGTGATAGATAAAAGCAGAACATGAAGCAAACCTTTAGAAAAATAAGCTCTACATACCATCTTTAGTCCATATTCTGGCGAACCCGTCGTACGAGCCCGTTGCTAGCAATGTTCCTTCACTCTGCAAGACAGATTTTCACTCTCTGATGATCCGGTTCTGCATACGCTGCTGTGATTAGAACAACAGCTGAGGAATGCGCGGTCTGGGTCCAAACACTCACATTCCAGTCCAGTGAGGTGACGTCTTTGTTGCTGGGTACGTCCTGGCCTCCCTCCCGTATGCAGTGCCTCAGGACCAGCTGGGTGGAGCTACCTGTGCTGTTCTCGCTCAGGTTCCAAATGCGAGCGGTGGAGTCTCCGGACCCGGAAGCCAGGAGGTCGTTCACCGGGTTCCAGGCGCAGATGAATACTTCGGATTCGTGGCCTCTCAGGACCATGGCTTTACTCTGGGGGATCTCTACGTCCCTGTCCACCTCCATCATGTCTGAGTGGTGATCTGGACAAAGCAGACGCTAGTTAATCGCAGGAAGCAAAGATGATGTCGCCAGAAACGGGATCTAAACGCAGCACCACACTTCAGGCGCCATGTCACCAGGAGCAACACCACCAACCTGGTGAACAAAGGCAAAGTGTCAGGTTTGAAGCCTTTCAGGGCGGCGTCTCTCACGCTGCTCTTTTGTGGGAAACGTTCAACCACACGTGTGTTTGACAGCCTTCAGAAATTCAATCTGCGCTAATCGTTTTTTTACTCAAATCCAACCCAGCACGCAGACCACAGTGAGTAGCTTACTGGCTAAGGCGTGGGACCCGTTCTCCTCCCCGTTTGCGGCACCTTCTCCGTTCTTGGCGCTCCCCTGGGCCGCCGTGCTGCTTCCGCTGCTGGCAGCCTGCTGCTGCTGCTGCTGCTGCTGCGGCGGCGGCTGCGGCTGCAGCTGCTGTTGCTGCTGCTGCTGCTGCTGCTGGGCCAGCTTGTCTCGGTAGGCCTGCTGCCTGGTCTGGACCACGTCGGGCATCACGGCGTCAATCAGAGACAGCGACTCGATGGGCCGACCGTCGAATAAGGTCCCGTCCTGAAGAGACAGAGTTAGACGAAGACGTCTGCACCATCAAAGGAAAACCAGAGGCGGGACAGGAAGCTGACGCGGCCTTTTTACCTACGCTGAACTATCAACAGCATTAGCAGTGAGGATTTCAGGAGGTGGCTGACCTCATTGATGCTGACTTCGGCCTCCACGTACTGCAGGCCCTTCTGGATGATGGAGATGAGGGCAGCAGGAGGCACCAGGGCTCCATTGATGTTGGACTGACTGATGTGGCTCTCTATGCCAAAGGTGAAGGCTGAGTGAGAGAAGCCTGGCGGAAACACGGCTCATTAGCACAGCGCACGCATACTTTCCTTTGAATTTTATTGGAAAGTGAGCAGAATGCAGACATACCTGACTCTTGCAGGTACCTATAAACCAGGAAGTTGACCTCATCGCTGCTTATGCTCATTTTTAATCCTGGTGATTAAACCATCGGGTCGGCACAGGATAGGAGCCTGTCGAAGCAAACCACAGGCCAGGGTCTGGTCACGTCAGGAATTCACACCACTTCCCACCACAGAACTGGGACCAGCCTTCACCGCACGTTAGCCTTTCGCTGACGGTAAACGCACAGCGAGGAGCATGAGGGTACGGAGCGAGCGCAGACCAAAGGAGCCGTCTCACACAAGCAGGACGTGCTGCGCTACAAGTCGGTGAGCAGCTCTCGCCAGTGAAAGCGGAGAAGAGGAAGTGGTGAAAGAAGACGCTCACCTTGCCTGACCTACATCCAGCAAGTTCAGGAGGCAAACGCTCTGATCTGCCATTTTAGAGACAATGCTGCTTCTTTCCTCTCTACTTCTGAAGCTTTAGTGTTCCAGGCTCCAGGCAGAGAAGCACTTTCCATTCATTAACCTACAACTGGAAATAATTACCGGGTCTTTCCTCGAAGCGGGCCGAAGACCCAGGCTCGCAAATACCTGCGATCGATGCCCCGAAACCCCAGCGAAAACACGTCCTGCCGTGTTTACATTCAAGCACTATATTTATTCACGCTGAAGCCTCGCTGTTTAAATTAGAGCGTGGAAATAAACATGAGGTCTGGACCGGGGATAGACTCTCTACTGTTCCAATCACAGCAGCTCAGTGAAAACCAACATGTGTCCTGGCGAACCTGAGGCCGGACGGCCGGCTCAACCAGCCAAGAACCTAGCGTTTTTCAGCTATGCCTTTATTACAAAACGTAGCCTGCTGAGTCAGCACAGAACATACCGCCCAGAATAAAACCAAGGGCTTGACTCCTTTTTGGAAGGCAACATTGTTTTAGGTGATATGCTCACTGAGTGAATAGCTAAATACCTACAGGATTATAAAATGGTTTATATACGTTACCCATGTGACAGGAGCTCTTCAGATGTGCATCATTGTTACTCTTAGCGAGAACTCTCAGCCCCTGTGACAGAAATAAAGATGAATGTTCATCTTTGCAGGGATCTCCTGATACCATGCTGATTCATCTGATCTGATAACCTCAGAGAGGCCGTATGGGATCTAGAGTGTGGACGGGAGACTTCGGCAGCCTCTAACCAGTCGTGGAACCAGCACGGAGCCCGTAGCTCCAACCCGTCATTCAGCTTCTCAGCTATGTAACTACATGTTGCGGCGGCACACAGCCCAGCAGCTGTGATCGGGCCCGGCGACCACAGCGGGTTTCTGCCTACACATGTGATTCACTTCCAGCCGTGGTGAAGCACGGAGCTCCAAAGCTGTGAGCTTTTGCATGTTTCAGCATCGAAACGCCACTAAATTCAATGGCAACATTGCAGGTTCAAGAACCTCAGAGACAGAGAGTGATGGCGTTGCAATACTTTTTTGCTTTGGCAACCACTAGACATTACATAAAGTGTAATTCATTGTTATTTATTTCTGCCATCTTATCTTAACTGTGTAAACTGTTCTAAGGATCACTCCATGAACTCTGGGACAAATGGTTTTGGTTTGGAAGAGGATTTGGCAGCACTGTGGCACCAAGCTGTTGAAAGCTGCCGGAGGAAAAGAGCATAAACAGAAGGGGCGTATCTCCCAACAATGACAGAAACTGGGTCAGCAACCTAAAAAGTCAAGAGCACAGCCAGAACATGTGTTACACGCATTATCCTCACAGACAGTCATCATACTTCAAGGCAAAGAATGCAGCATACACACACGTTGAAATGCGCAAAACCTGGAATGTCAGCCAACAATCTAACCCCAACACCTGATTGTCATACTGAGACTTATCTGTTTTATTGTTACTGGGAGTTTCTGTTGCACCACTTTAGTTTCACTTTAGTGTTTAACTGACATGCTGTATGAGGCACATAACCGGGACGAGCCCCAGATTACAAAGCTGAAACTCGGAAAGGCCCATTGCTAATAAAGGACATCAAAACAGCACCGACAACGTGCTATAATTTATCTATTACATGTAGACATGCTTACAACAAATCTTATAGCATATCACTAGTGATATACAGTAGATCCACGTCATGGGGTCAAGTCAAAGTAAATGTGGGGGTGGGGGGCTGAATTATTGCAGATTTGGTGATGCATTATTTATTTGCCTTCCTAACTATTACAATAATTGCACACAATCTGTTTTAACAGCGTGCTGTGCTCAGCCTGTAGTCCAATTAGCTGGATAACGTTAGCCTCCTAGCTAAAATGCGAGCTCACGTTAGTTTCGCCTTAGCGGTGACCACACATGCCAGGCAGGCAGGAAATGTCTTTATTCTACTTCGGCTCGGGCACATCGCCAAAAGTTTACACGCTAGTATAACAATTGTATGTAACAGTGTTCTCTTAAGCATTTCATACGAGTGAATGCAACAGCATTAATTGCGCTTATCTGGTATAGTTCGAGGTGGTTCACTGTGAGCTTGTTAAAACCCGCTAACAGGCTAGCTCGATGGCTAACGGTAGCATGCTAGGCTAATGACAGTGTTGCTATAATTTCGTACCTACTTGGACAAAACCTCCCAAATGACGATCTCTTTCGCAGCTCTTGTGTTCAAATCAGACCATCTTATCTGTTAAAAAAAAAAAAGACTACAAGAATGGCCCTTTTCGCACACAAATCGGCTATCATTGCGTTATAAAATTTAAACTAAAGCCAGGCGCTAAGAAGCCAGCAACGGCTTCAGACATTCGACAGTGCTGTGTGACCCGGCATGCGAAAGTGAGCTGACTGTAAGTACTGTTGTTTCAAGCCACAGGCTCAATGTAACGATTACCTCTGGACGGCGGCAGCGCGTCCGCCGATTCACAGGTTGAATTCGGCGGTGAGAAGCCCAGATAAGGAGCACCTGCTCAAAAAGCGTCCTTTTAACCCCACACAGCAAAACAGCCCCGTTATGTCAGCCACACCGGCAACTAACCTATTTTCCAAAGGAAACAACCAACTCCTCCTGGTTTGGTAAAGCAGATTGCCGTCCTGGAGCGGCGATCAAGCCAGAGATCCGACAGATTTCAGGTTAAAATCGGGCCTCGATGCGGCGCAGGAACCGACCAATGAGATGGAACGGAGGGAAAAAAACGCAGAGGCGTAGGAAGTTTGTCCCGCGGCCAAGCACCCGTCATAACAACTGTGTCCTCTCCCATCCCCCACAGCAGCTCCTTTTCGCCTGCGCGGTCAAACGGAGCCGTGGATTACTCAAGCCCCGCCCCCTGCTCTGTCAGTCATTCAGACTGGGAAAGTCAACAGCGAGCTTACATCATCAGCGCAATCGGCTTTTTGCACAATTCCTGCCTTTATGCATAATCCATACTGTATTTAACGCCCCCAGTAGTCAAAATAAGGATTATATGAAAATTCATGTTGCACCTATTATATGTAAAATTAGCGAAATAAGGAGGCAGGTCGGATTAAAAGGCAGCTCTCTTCTGCCTGGTGATGATAATGATGATGACACATTATGAAATCCGGACGTTTGTGCCATATAAACAGCTATAAGCAGTCATTTGTGTGGACTTTTTTTTTTTGTTCATGAAAACGTTGGCCTAATTGTCTCTAGTGGGAGTACACATGCACTCATAACATCACCTAATTATTTCCTCACATACACAGGAAATCCAAAGAGCAACCGCGAGCAAAAAAAGGTGTTGGGGTGTTGATGGAGCTGCCTGCTGCAGGCTGCAAGCTACTGCATTTGAGCAGTTTGATCCCCCAACTCAATTATCCCAGTGTTTATCTGGGCCTTTGTCAACAAGCTTGCAATGCAGCCACCCCAGACCTCCTGTCTGATATCATACATCTGCCACAGGTCGTTATCTGCCAGCAGACTTTTGATGCCACTCGTAAAAACACGCAGAGGAGGTCCTGGTTCTGCTCCTGCTTGTTCCCGTACGGCTGATTTCCCCGAACTGCGCTGCCTGTTTCCCTTCGAGCCAGACGAACAGAAGCAGAAATATGCGCTTCATTACTCCCACTCCGCTGTGTTTTGCCTGCCAATGAAGAAATGTGAAGCAAATTTCTTGTCTTTGGTGCCAATTTTTTACACAAGATACAATTCACACTGTGGGCAAATGTTGTGAATAGGTTACCGCTTCACGGGGATCATTCAAATATACTATAATGTGTGTAAAAAGAAATGTGAGATTATAAAGTAGTACTATAAAGGACTTCTCCCCTGTGGGGGTGGGGACCTAGAATCTGCAGATGAAGGTTACTGCAGACGTGCGTACAGAGCTGATGCTGGTCAATATGTGCTGGACCTGTTGGTATTGTGTAATTGCTTGGATACAGACACAGAAAAGGGGGCACGGGCCTTCGTCAGTCGCCTTAGCAACACAAGCGCCGCATTTCCAAATGTTTGTGTGGATTTTGGTGCTTCGAGTAACAAAGCTAAAGAAAGAAAGAAAGAAAGAAAGATGAAAGCCTGCATCCGAGGCGAGGGCTACAGCCTGAGATCACCACGGCAACAGAGTAAAGATGCAAGCCATGACTAAAAATATCACAAGATCTTTTTTAATGCAAACATTTGACAAACAAATGATCTTATCTGTGAAAAATACACCCAGAGACAAAGAAAAAAAAAACAAAACGCTGGCAATTTTCCTCGGCGGCTACAGCTGGTGTAAATATTAGCATTTCTTGGGTTTCATTAAGAAGGAGGTCAGTCTTATATAAGTCCTGATATTTGTCCCATTAAAGCCATTAAAGTGAGATGAGTAGATTCCCTCCTCAGCACCGCAGTGTTCTGGTGTGTAATGTGTGTGTGTGTGTGTGTGTGTGTGTGTGTGTGTGTGTGTGTGTGTGTGTGTGTGCTCACGTCTGTGTGTGTCTGGGGAACTAATCTTCAAGACAATTAGGAGTTGAACTTGACCTGCTGTTACTCGTTTGTGCATCATTAACACGATTATATCGGCAGGAAAGTGAGCCACAGAAAAAAGAGGGAAAGGGAGCCAGAGAGGAGGCTGCAGCTCAGCCTGACTGCCTGCTCAGCAGGAGCTATTTATAGACCCCGAGAAATAAAGAAGCGGAATCGTCTTTCATCCCCCCTGAAACAGTTTTTCACCTCCAAACGTGGTAAATAAAGAAAGTCGCTGTTCTTTGTGGCTATGTTCAGGCCCGGGCCTTGAAAGAAAACAATGCATTTCCAGCTGTCACTGGGTCCACGGTACCCTGTTATGGTTCGCTGTGTTTAAAATGTGGCCCGGCTTGAATTGGGCAAGGATCTGATCTACGAGCCCGTCTCAATGGGTGGAGCAGCATCTGTCCAGAGGTCACCCAACCGTCTCCAAAAACCACAATATTTGATGGGTTACTCAGGACAACGAGCAGGATTTTCTTTTGCCCATCCTAAGAGGTCCTTAAATAGGCAGCAGTTATTCTGGGGGATGTCGTCGTGCAGGAAAAAGACAAATGCGAAACGGCATTCACATTTAAACCCGTGATTCTACTCCAGCGTGATGCGATCTGTATCATCTCACCAGACAATTCCCCGCCTGTTCTCCACCAGTTTATGAGAGCGCAGAGACACCTTGTGGCAGGACGCAGCAGAGGCGACGCCTCTGGGGTCGCCCACCGCATACTGTACATGCGTCACATGCTGGGGCAGAGGCCCTAGCCGCTCCGAAATGCCTTCAGCAAACATAGCAACAGGCCCACGGTGGAGCCGGTTATTTGGAGGTCCGGTACAGATGCATTGTCCAAATCATGTTAAGAATGACGGGAATGTTCAGGGAACTCGTATTACAAACACAGGCCTGCATGACATGGCAGGCTAGAGTTTAAATAAGAGGAGGCCAGCTGCTGTCCCCGGGAGCCCAGACCATAATGCAGAGCCACCGGTGACAGTTGTAGTTCTTAACCAAGTCGGGATTATCATAGCAACACGAGCGACAAGAGGTAAGACTTCACAAATTGTGTGTATTAGCAGCCAGAAAGCTCTAGTGACACAGCGGGGGGGGGGGGGGGGATCGTTCCAGGAACCAGAGAGAAGCAGCGAGTGTGAGCGCAGAGGGCAAAGATCATGTGCTCTGACGCCATCCAGCCACAACACAGAGCAACGGACTTGCACTGATTTGTACGGGATTTGTGATTCGGTTGTCACGCGAAGGTCACCCGGGATCTTCCTGAGCAGCGCCTGGTGCACAGTCGGTGCTTTGAGGGCTCTGAGAGCTGCACGTATCTGACTGTTTGCCACAGGCAGCGGTGCTGCGCTACAGGAGCTTCGGCTCACGTGCCTTTGTGTGCAGCTGGTGGGAAAGTGTTAATTGCCGCGTGAACCCACGTGACCGCCGGACACCTGACGGAGAAGAAAGCAATCGCCCAGAGGAGCAAGGACGAAGCAAAAAATACAGGTCCATCAGTGAGAGTGGTGGTAGCCGCGTCTGTGGCTTACATGCTAGCAAAGCATGCAGGACAGCTTTTAACTTCACTTTTATCATATAAACACACACATTTGTTTATGTTTGATCATCAGTGAGATGAAAAGCTGCAGCATGCATGAATGTGATTGGAATCCCAATATCCTAGGTCTTTGTATTTAGGTCAAATCATGACCTTTTTGACCTTAGCCATTAACCAGCACACTCCACCACATTAAATCCTCATAAATGTTGCTGATTGGTTGAACGCAACTGATCTGATTTATTATTCATCCAGGCACATTTTTAGCCTCACAAGTTGGGCGAGAAGCAGCTGAAGGAAACACAAACCTCTGACACACCCATGAAGGCAACCGATCCGGTCCAGACCAGCACATCACCTACGAGTACTTAAATCTGCCGTCAGTTTAGCGTCAATTATTGGCACTTCAGGGGTGAAAATGTGCTTTTAACTGCACTATAGAGCTCTTCTATTTCCTCCATTTGAGTACAAATGTGAATCAGATGGATGCTATTTTACAGATGATGTTTTTTTTTCCATCTCCGGACACTGCAGCTCCAGTGGGAGCTAACACACACTTTAACATTCCTAAAAAGCTGTGCGTGGGGCCGAGGAATTTACAAATCCACACAAATGTCACTCTTCAGTGCAGCAGATGGTGTTAAAAAACAAAGGCGTGGAAGGTTTCGAAGTAAACAAAGACTACTTCCATCGTATTTCTTTCCTGTCATGCTGCCGCAGCAACATTCCTCCTCAGGCTGCTGGGAAAGAGAGACGATGCGGAAATGACTCATCTGAGAGAAACTTGTTGGGTGCTTCTCTATTCTGACACCTGCGTCATCCTCCACCAACTGGAAACAGCCGGCTTCCTGCTCCTCCATGGAAGAGGCCTGGAGATGATCTGTTGCTGATTATCCTTTGCAGTGGAGCAAATAACCACAACAACATCATGTAGGCTTAGTAAAGTCTTTATAAACAGCGCAGCAGCTTCATGAAGGCCCTCGTTGCTGCACAGACACCTAATGTGCATGTTTCCCACCTCTAACAGCTGGTTCTCATTATATCTCATTAATCAGGATCAATGCTAATGCTAGCCGGGGCCAAAGCATCAAATGCTGTGTTTTGTCCCAGGGACCAGCAGAGGGAACACGCTCGCAAGGTGTTGTTGTGGCACCAAGAGAGGAGCCAATGACTTTGTGTTGACAGCAGAAGTGTGGAGGACGCAGCAGGTAGGTTTTTTCAAAAGCGCCCCGTCAGCATTAGCACCTCTCATCTGTGACTATCTGTCATCTTGTTTACCCTTCGTAGCGTTTCGGTGTGTTTAAATAGACGTGTTTACCTGGCGAGACCACTAGAACGCCAGTGCTTCCTGTCCCAGAGCACCAGGATGTTCAGATAAGGAGAAAGTGTAGTTTGCAGGGTTAAAGGGAAACGTGTTTCATTTCCTGGTTGTATTTGTGTGAGTTCTGATGACAAAAACATGCACCAGAGGTACAGTGTGTTTTGACTTTTAGCAGATTTACTTTCTAAACACGCTCGGGAGCCTGGAACTGTGAATGTACGCTCCCGCTTCCCTGCTAACCTGGCTACATTTCACAGATCTCTCCAGCCGCCGCTCCGATCCTCTTCGAGTGCAGGAGGACGCGGATCATCGGGAAGAATGTTCTTCGTGGCAGGAGCCAAAAACACAGCGGGCTCCGGCGGAGGGAATGAAAGGAGGTAACCGGTTTAAGGCAGGGGGTCGTCTCCGGGTCCAGAAATGTAGGAAAAATAAACAATTCCTTCTTTTCAACATCATCAAGGTCAATCTACCAGAAGTTCCGCGAGGTGGACCTATTGGATAAGAAAAAAAAGGTGACTGCTTTGAAGCCAGGTGAAGATCGGGCCATCCTCCTGGGGCTGGGAATGATCCTCTCCTCAGTCATGCTCTACTTTGTCCTGGGAATCACCATCCTGCGCTCCTACGCTGAGAGGTACAGGCCCGACATCAGCTTCTCCACAACCCAGTGTCAGAAATGGAGCTGCGTCCTTTCCCGCGCTCATTGGGATTTCCTTTCAAATGTCCACCCAGCGTGTGGACGGAGGAGGGCGTGTGCATGGTGCTCAACGCCACGCTCACGGCGGACGTGAACTGCTCCTACAGCTGCGGCTCGGACTGCTGGAGGGTCTCCAAGTACCCCTGCCTGCAGGTCTTCGTGAGCGTCAACAACACGGGCCGAGTCAACCGCTTGTCCCACAACGAGGAGACGCACGACAGCAGCTCCGAAGTGAGTACAGAGGCGGGGGTGGGGGGGATTCAGAATCACTGGACCGGCTCAAATGTTGACAGGGGATGTTGACCGACTCGGCTCTACGTCGGCAGATTGCGGCGCAGCTGTATTTGCTTCCCGCCTTGTCAAGTAGAATTAGAGGTGATGTTTAAAAACTGTCTGGACCTGAGGGAGGGGTCACCCTCAGGAGAACCTGGTGATCACAACTACTGGGATTAAGGATTAAGCCGTTAGGTCCAGGATGAGAGCAGAATAGACGACTGCAGACACACAGGAAACCCATCCGCCTGCACTTCCTGTCCTCGCAGTGTTTCTACGTGCCCCGGTGCCAGAAGGACAGCACGGCCATGCACGCCGTCATCATGAACATCTCAGAGCGCCTGAAGGTCAACACGCAGGTGACCTGCTACTACGACCCCAGCGAGCAGCAGGAGACCGTCCTCCTGACCCGCCTGTACGACCACGGCGTGGTCTTCCACTCGCTGCTGTGGCCCTCCTGCATGCTGACGGGAGGGGCCCTCATCATCATGATGGTGAAGCTCACGCAGTATCTGTCCAGGCTGTGTGAGGAGATCAGCAAGATCCACAGGTGAAAGGCAGGCGGAGGCAGGCGATGGACGCCGGATGGGTTCTGCTGGCGCTGAGACGTTTGGAATAACTGGAATGTTCCCCAAACCAGCAATATTTACAGCGTCTTGGTGACAGGAAGTTGCTGCACTTTTAATGAGAAGTTTTTTTTTTTTAACCGTATGCTTGCTGTGTCACATGTATGACAATAACAACACATAACAACAAGATGGACTTTCTGTGAGCTCACAAACATGAGGCCAGAGCATCCATGTTGCCCCCTGGTGGTAGGCTGCAATAAAGGAATCAGCCCAATATCTGTGTTGGTTCAGTTGTGAAAAACATGACACAAAGTTGGGAAATTACTCAAACTTTCATTTAATCTGAGTCAGTTTTCCCTGAAACCATATGTGTGCCGTTCACCGTGGCCCCGTGGGAAGGTGAAACTCCCTTTTTGAGACATTTCTTTGGGAAACATTCAGTCATGCATGGGTTTTCTCTGGACGCAGACACGCTGATGAGGCTGACCGAGACTACAAAACTTCCCCTTTCACCCAGTGACCACTGGCACGGACACCAGCATCTCCATGAGCCTGACCTGCAACAACCTGAACCAATCAACATCTCAGTGACCAATTATGTAGACCTGCATGCACAAGAGGGCATGACAGTCCTGGCAACCCTGTGATAAACAAGCACGGTTACCAAAGCCCAGACTTACAAATGAGTAAAACCTCAGGTGAACCTGTGACGTTTACCTGTCTCACCATGAGCTTGAATGTGATCATCACCAGCACACAGCTGGAGAACATGAGAGATTACGTCAGTATGAGCCAATCTCCATAAAAATGATAAAAGTAGTTACTCTTTCTGCCGTGAAGAACATGAATGTGGGATTTAACAGTAAATTTCCACCTTAATGGCCCCTGGCTCCGCGTGACCGAATAAAGCTATCTTAGTCACGTGCTGCTGGAACTTATTTCGTGTCATTTCGCCTAAACCGGTGAAGGTCCGCTTTTCCTGTAACACACACACACACACACACACACACACACACACACACACACACACACACACACACACACACACACACACACAGCGGTGTGTGTGTGTGTGTGTGTGTGTCGGAGGGCGGTCTATGATGATAAGGCCGGCCTGCTAACTGCGCTCGCTGGCTAGCGGAGACGGGCTAGCGTGCTACCGCTATGTAGTTTGTTTTCGGGACAGCACTATGAAGAACCTCGCTGTGTATTGGAGACTAATTCCGCCGCGACACCGTGGCACCATCGCTGCGTGCTAGAGGCCGCTTCACCACTATTGCGGGTCTGCCTCGACCCGCCTAGAAGCATCTTTTTGGATGGAATATCAGCAGAGCTAGCCCCGCTGCATGGGACTTTTCCGAGCGGAGACGAATGGAATGTACTCGGCTAGCCGCCGCGAATGACTCTGCTGGCTGACTAGCTGCGCGGCTAACCGCTAATACAATTCAGGTATTTATTTTATACATCATGTCTTTGTGGTCTGCTCGCTTCAGACCACGAACGCAGACCCAAAGCCTCCGATTCAAAAGTCCATCTCAATTTATTGTAGTGACTTAAGATTACGTTAGCTTAAGTATTAGGCGAGGTGTTCATATGTTTAATGACATTGATCTGCTTAGTAAATTGTGCTAGCTAGCACCATCAGCTTGTTGGCTACGAAACAACATCTTGTTTTGAAACATAGCAAACAACCCCGTAACCCAAAGTTATGGAACTAGCCATTAAGATCGCCATAAATAATAAATGTTAGCAGTGTTGGCTGCGCTGGACTGTCGGTAGTGTGATACATATTAGCATATTAGCACTGAAGTTTGTTTACATAACGTCTTAAGTCCTCTAATCGACATTCCTGGACGTTGGTAATTGTGTTTTTCCTTTATTTTGCTAGAGATCCCTTTAAAACCTACTGATATGCTAATGTATCTTTCCTATAATGCTATATTAGTATATGATAATCAGTCGTGTGTCCCTTTGACTTGAAATGATGTTATGTTGTAGGTTTCCAATGTTAGAAATCCTTTCAGGGCATGTATGATTATTGATACTTGGAGGATGTGTTTACCTTGGGTGTATTTAATGTATGACTTTGCAAGTAAAACGTTTAAGAAACAGGTCAGCGTTGATCACCGGTCTTTTTCCTGTTTCTCACAGCCGGTTGACATCTCCCAGCTGATACTTTCCAGGCTCTGATAAGAGCAGATTTTCTGGTGCGACCATGCCTCCCAGACCTTCCTCAGGAGAGCTATGGGGGATGCACTTGATGCCCCCCAGCATCCTGGTGGAGTGCCTACTGCCAAATGGCATGATTCTCACGTTGGAGTGCCTCCGGGAGGCCACGTTGATCACAGTCAAACACGAGCTCTTCAAAGAGGCCAGGAAATACCCTCTTTACCATCTGCTACAAGAGGAGAGCTCGTACATCTTCGTCAGTGTCACCCAGGAGGCAGAGCGGGAGGAATTTTACGATGAGACGAGGAGGTTGTGCGACCTGCGGCTCTTCCAGGCGTTCCTCAAAGTCATTGAGCCAGTGGGGAACAGAGAAGAGAAAATTCTTAATAGAGAGATTGGTATGATTCTTCTGATGATGCATTTATGGAACAGCCACTGTGGGGTAACAACTGTTGGCCCCGGCAAGGTCATTTACCCACAGTCAGTCGGGGGGGATTAGCATAATACTCTTGTGATGGACATCGCTACGTTATGCAATGGCTACGAGGATCTTTTCATGTAAATTAAATTATTCAAAGCTGAAGACAATCTTGCAAATGTAATTGTGTGCTTGT
This sequence comes from Arothron firmamentum, assembly GCA_016586285.1. NCBI lineage: Eukaryota > Metazoa > Chordata > Actinopteri > Tetraodontiformes > Tetraodontidae > Arothron > Arothron firmamentum. The sequence goes on from BJFM01001289.1 coordinate 334,503, forward strand.
TTGTCTCTAAGGTTTCGCCATTGGGATGCCTATATGTGAATTTGATTTGGTAAAGGATCCAGAAGTGCAGGATTTCAGGCGGAACATTTTAAATGTTTGCAAAGAGGCGGTGGACTTCAGAGATTGTAACGGACCCCATAGCAGAGCTTTATACGTCTATCCTCCCAATGTTGAATCCTCTCCAGAGCTCCCCAGGCACATCTACAACAAGCTAGACAAAGGTTAGAAAGGCCTGGCTGTGAATACATTGGCACAAAGTGATCTGCACTTTCGTGTTATTTGATTTTGTGTTTGTTCTCTCCTCAGGTCAAATCATTGTGGTCATATGGGTTATTGTGTCAACCAGCAATGACAAGCAGAAATACACCCTGAAGATCAACCACGACTACGTCCCGGAGCAGGTGATCGCCGAAGCCATCCGCAAGAAGACGCGTAGCATGCTGCTCTCCCAGGAACAGCTGAAGATGTGCGTGCAGGAGTATCAGGGAAAGTACATCCTCAAAGTGTGTGGATGTGATGAGTACTTACTGGAGAAGTACCCCCTGAGTCAGTACAAGGTAATCAAATCTCCCCCCAGCCGCATCTGAGGCTCTGTGCTGAGGGAGGAAGAGGTTTACTTCACCCTTAATCACCATCCATCATAAATATACCTGTTGCTGTTGTAATGAAATGAAATGTATGAGGAAATGTGATGTTTCAGCAGTGCGCACGCATTAAACTCCGCTCCGTGTGTTGTCAGTATGTCCGCAGCTGCATCATGCTGGGACGCATGCCCAACCTGATGCTAATGGCCAAAGACAGCCTGTATTCCCAGCTGCCCATGGACGTCTTCACCATGCCGTCCTACGCAAGGAGAATCTCCACAGCGACGCCCTATATGAACGGTGAGACGGCCACCAAAGCTCTATGGACCATCAATGGAACGCTGAGGATCAAGATACTGTGTGCCACTTACGTCAATGTCAACATCAGAGACATCGACAAGGTGAGAGAGCAGATCACTGTCGCACTGTTGCTGCTTCCTGGCTCTAATTTGAACCCGTGGCTCTGTTCTTTTCTCTTAGATCTACGTCAGGACGGGGATATACCACGGTGGAGAGCAGCTGTGTGACAACGTCAACACCCAGAGAGTGCCCTGCTCCAACCCCAGGTAGCTTGGACAGCAGGGACGCGTAGCCCCCGTCTTTTCTCCCGGCTACGCAGCAGTAAAATGGAGCGACTGTATCGCGGCTCTCTCTGTTTTAGGTGGAACGAGTGGCTCAGCTACGACATGTACATTCCAGACATCCCTCGCGCCGCCCGGCTCTGCCTCTCCATTTGCTCGGTGAAAGGCAGGAAGGGCGCAAAGGAGGTCAGTAGTAAGCTGCATTAAAAGGAAATTAGTCGTGTTTTTGGTGGTTCCTTGTCACGGTGTGCACAGTGACAGCAGTTTTCCCACGCAGCACCAGGAAGAGTGTGTGAGAGGAATTGAAAGCATGCAGAAGCTCTTGATCTAAGATTCATGTGGCTGTTTTATTGTTGTTTGGAATAGGTCACACATTCCTGAAGCTGCTGTGTTAATTTTTCACACGTACGTCTGCCTTCCTGTAAATACTTCAGCACTGTTAACCTGAGCGAAGCGGCTCCTGTGCTGCAGCTCTGACATGGAGGAGATTAAACAACACACACACTCAGCCTGGATTGCATGATTATATAGATGCGTTTTATGAGCAAACAACCCCTCTGTTATGGACCTGTGTATGATGTTTCTGGTGTTCCTGTGCAGGAGCACTGTCCTCTGGCCTGGGGCAACATCAACATGTTTGACTACACCCACACGCTGGTGGCGGGGAAAATGGCTCTCAACCTGTGGCCGGTCCCTCACGGCCTGGAAGACCTGCTCAACCCCATCGGCGTCACTGGCTCCAACCCCAACAAGGTGGCTAAAGAAAATACACAATGTTGGGTTTATTTTCATTCATCGTGACGAAGCTTCGTCGTTCTCACGTGACGGGCCTGGTCGAAAGCCTGGTGACCCGGTTTATAGCTGCTCACAGATTTATGCGCCAAGCCTCTTATCTTCCTAATTAATCACTCATTGACACACAGGCACGTTTCTCTGTTTGCTGTAATGCCCTTGAATGACCCTTTTGCCCTCTACATGTACAGGAAACTCCATGTCTGGAGCTGGAGTTCGAACACTTTGGCTGCCCGGTCAAGTACCCTGACATGACCATCATCGAAGAGCAAGCCAACTGGAACATATCCAGAGAGCTGGGCTTCAACTACTGCCACACCGGTTTGGTGAGAGACGGCAAACCGCTGTGTCGCTGATCAAGCAAAGCTCCATTACTCATCTCTGTTGTGCACCTTTTATATTGGGTATCAGAGCAACAGATTAGCACGCGACAACCCTCTGACTGATGCCGACAACGAGCAGCTCCGTCAGGTGTGCACCAGAGACCCGCTGTCTGAGATCACTGAGCAGGAGAAAGACTTCGTGTGGAGGCACAGGTGCGATTCTTTTGCACCGTCGTGTGGGATTTTGGCGGGTTACACAAAACTCAATACAGATTGTTTTCACCGTTTCAGACAAGACTGCCTCAACATACCAGAGATTCTTCCCAAGATCCTCCTTGCTGTGAAATGGAACTCCAGAGATGAGATTGCTCAGGTAAGTTCGGCTTCTGTTCTCGCGGGGAAACACGAGCTTGTCCTCCATTCTCTCTCTCTGGAAACATAATAGGTCAGCGTCTGCTGCACTGTGAGGTTACAGCGCCAGCACTCACGGTTCTTTTGTCCGGTTTCAGATGTACTGCCTCCTGAAGGACTGGCCCGCTATCAGGCCAGAGCAAGCCATGGAGCTCCTGGACTGTAACTTCCCCGACCCCATGATCCGAGAGTTTGCTGTAAAGTGCCTTGAGAAATATCTAACGGATGACAAACTCTCCCAGTACCTCATTCAGCTGGTTCAGGTGTCCAACACGGCTGACGGGAATCTTCATTCCCCGTGCTGCTGTTTTTTATTTCACATTCTTCATTTCTCTGCTCAGGTTCTTAAATACGAGCAGTACCTTGATAACCCGCTCGCACGCTTCCTTTTGAAAAGAGCATTAACCAATCAGAGGATAGGACATTTCTTCTTCTGGCATTTAAAGTAAGTCGACAGGGACTTTTTTTTTTTTTTTTTTAAGCCGTAGGAAACCTTTCCTGTTTATCCTGAAGTGTAATTATCCAACAGGTCGGAGATGCACAACAAGACGGTGAGCCAGCGCTTCGGCCTGCTGCTGGAGTCGTACTGCCGGGCCTGTGGCATGTATCTGAAGCACCTGAGCAGGCAGGTGGAGGCCATGGAGAAGCTCATCAATCTCACTGATCTCCTCAAACAGGAGAAGAAAGATGAGGCACAGAAGGTAACAGATGAGCCACGACGAAGAGAAACAAGCTGGGAGTGAAATAAATGAGGCTGCTGTGAGCTGCGGTGATGTCAGTGCAACACTGGCAGCATAACGATCAGTTTGCTTTATTGTCATTTCAGTGCTAAGCTGCTGTTTGGAACCTTTAGAGCAGCAGAACTAAATTAACACAGATCCGAGGCCTCCACTTCCCCTTATTAAAGTTTATTAAAGTAGAGCACAACTGCTGTCTAATAAAACTCTTAATTAGCACTTCTTAATTGTAAATACAGCTGGGTTGCAGTAAATTGTTTTACTGTGTAATTACAAGCTGAACTGACGCTAAAGGTGATGAAAATGGCCTCGTCGCTTTATTGTGGCTGCGTTTTCAGAGCTTTGCTTTCCCTCCGGAGAGATCCGGAGGTGTCGTGTCGATGGAAACCAGATCGGCTTGTCTGCACAGTCAAGCAAATGTGTCTGTTTTAAGGTTCAAATGAAGTTCCTGGTGGAGCAAATGAGAAGGCCAGACTACATGGATGCCCTGCAGAGTTTCACATCCCCGCTTAATCCGGCACATCAGCTGGGCAACCTCCGGTAAATCACACCTCTCTTATCCACCCATCTGATCTCATCTGTTCTGGCATTTACTGCGCTTTCGCTCCTGCTGCTCCTGTGCTTCGCTCGCTTTCTTCTAGATTTAAAATGATATTTGACACAGTAGCGGCGTTTGTTTGGGCGCACAGAGCTCGCTGTTTTCACTGCACATTCATTTTTCTGCGAATCTCTTCTGTGAGTCGGTTCAGAGGAAGTGTCGCCGATTCCTCTGTTATTCTTTCCTCGCTGGCTTTCCTGTGTTTTTGAGCGTATCTCTTGTTTCAGCCTGGAAGAATGCAGGATGATGTCATCCGCCAAGCGACCTCTGTGGCTGAACTGGGAGAATCCAGATATGATGTCAGAGCTGCTCTTCCAGAACAATGAAATCATTTTCAAAAATGGCGATGGTGAGTTATCGTTTCCCCCCCCTCTCCCTCTCTCGGTGGCTTCGCTCCCCGTCCCTGATCTCCGTGCGTCGGTGCACGCTGACTGTAAAACCCTGAGCCTGAACTTGATTCCAGCCTGAACCTGCAGGTTCTCACAGCTGCCTGTAAGCTCCAGACGTCAGAGGACGAGTCACGTTGTGTCGGCCGCGCTGCGCAGGAGTCTGCTCGTGTAAATTTGCTTTAGCGTCTGTGACCAAACTGATGGTTTGCTCTTTTACGCATCACGGCGCTGATCAAAGAAGAGCGCGGCGGCTAATAATCCCCTCGCTGTCATCTGCCTCTTTGTCTCCCTGTGCCTGCGCAGATCTGAGACAAGACATGCTGACGCTGCAGATAATTAGGATAATGGAGAACATCTGGCAGAACCAGGGCCTTGATCTCAGGTAGGCTCCTCTCTTCATCGTGACAGCGAGCATGCAGGTGCATATTAACAGGCTCCAGATGCTTTCATGTTCTGCTCAGCGCACCTGAATGCAGATTAGCTCGCCACCTCGAGCCATTTAGCGCAACGTCCATCAGCGGCATGCTGATTATCTGGGCCCCTCTTGATGTTTCTGCTGCATCCTCTCCCAGGATGCTGCCCTATGGCTGCCTGTCCATCGGCGACTGCGTGGGCTTGATCGAGGTGGTGAGAAACTCGCACACCATCATGCAGATCCAGTGCAAAGGGGGCCTGAAGGGGGCGCTGCAGTTCAACAGCCACACGTTACATCAGTGGCTCAAGGATAAAAACAAAGGAGAGATGTGAGAGGAACATGAAGAGAACTCTCTAAACATGCTTTAAGCCTTCAGCTCTGGAGGCTTCTGATCTGAGGTGAAGGTAATGGCTTGTTTTTGTTTATCCTTCCATCTTCTCTTGTCCGTGTTGGCTTTGTCAGGTATGACCAGGCCATAGATCTGTTCACCCGCTCGTGTGCAGGCTACTGCGTAGCTACTTTTATTCTGGGCATTGGGGACCGACACAACAGCAACATAATGGTGAAGGATGACGGACAGGTACACCTCCTGTTTGTGTGTTTGACTTATCCAGTGCTCCTCCGTCCTTATTAAATGTTCTTTCTTCATTTTCAGCTGTTCCATATCGACTTTGGCCATTTTCTGGACCACAAAAAGAAGAAATTTGGGTACAAGAGAGAACGTGTGCCCTTTGTGCTGACGCAGGACTTCCTGATTGTTATTAGCAAAGGAGCTCAGGAGTGCACCAAGACGAGGGAGTTTGAACGGTAAGAGAGAAAAATCTGCATCAGCTTTGCGAAGGACTCCAAGTCTTGTCCCAGCCCGATCATGAGCCTCGTCTCCCGTTCACCCTCAGGTTCCAGGAGATGTGTTATAAGGCGTACCTGGCGATCAGACAGCACGCCAACCTCTTCATCAACCTCTTCTCCATGATGCTGGGCTCCGGGATGCCCGAGCTGCAGTCCTTTGACGACATCGCCTACATCAGAAAGACTCTGGCCCTGGACAAATCGGAGCAGGAAGCCCTGGACTACTTCATGAAGCAGATGAACGACGCTCACCACGGCGGCTGGACTACTAAAATGGACTGGATCTTCCACACGATCCGGCAGCACGCCATGAACTAAAGTGAGACGGACTTTTATCCACAGCTGCGAAACGAGAACCAAAGCAGAAGTGAGAAGAAGCCGGTGAACACTTCTGTGAGTGTGGGCACCTGCTTCAGGGACAGTTTAACGTCTCGTTTGTCCAGATGATACTCTTCAGCAGGCGTGATGGAGCGCTCTTCATCAGCCTGACCAAAGGATTTAGAGCGTAAGAGACAACTTCAGCTTCCTCCGTGTAGACCACACTGTGGATATCTTTGGGTTGGACACGCTCCATCAACCCTCGGCGCCCAGAATAGGCCCTCAAACACACGAGCGCTGCTGGACTCACCTGATGAACTCCCAGAGTGCATCTGCTGCTTTTTCACTACCTATTTTAAACCAGTGGACGCGCAGGGGCGGAGCGGCTGAGACCGAACGGGACGGTGGTCGGCGAACCCCAACACTTCAGATAGCAACCCCCAACACTTACTGGACTGAGTCGTAGAACTCCTAGCTAGCATTTAACTCTCATCTGTAGCCTCCAAACGACGTGCCCTCAATTCAGGCCTGACGACAAGTCAGATGGCTGAGTTCTGTACAGCAGCGTGGCCGCACACCTCTATGCATTTAGTGCATCCTATACTTAATTTTCCACTGAGCCAAAGTTCTACATGTGTAACCCCACGACTCAGCGGTCACGCGTGTTTAAAAAGGATCTGGTCTCTCCTGGGGGCACCTGCGGCTGCAGTATTTCTTCTGTCGTCCACCAGTATTCTCTCAGCTGAAGGCAGGAGACAGTCGGTGCAGTGTTCCTTGTGTGTGCTGTGCTGTTACTCTATGCAAGTTTTGATGCTTACATGTACTGTATTCTGCAAAAACAAAGCTCACCCCCACGTGTTCCTCGGTGTTGCACAGTACACAAGTTTAAAGAAGAAATTGCACGGTCACATGACCTGTCTCCCTGTCCTTTGTGTCTCTGAGCAGCTGAGCTTTTGTGCCTGTTTCCTCGTCCCCCGTCACATCTCCACCTTTGTCAAACGCTCCCCGATTGTGACACTGTGGTAAAGAAAAGTGACCCAAGTGATCCTCTGTGAACCAGCTTTACCAAATCCTTGACAAAGGGGCGGTTTCCTGCAGCAGAAACCGATCCCACTGAGATGCATGTGCTTCTGTACGGGCTACAGAGCGGCGGGCCGGACCCCAGCCCAGTTCAGTTTAATGAAGAATACCCTGTTACCCTTTCTACTTGACCTTCTCTTCTTTTACACTCTTTTATGCATGAGGTCCTCAAATATCTGTTTTTTTTTGTTTGTTTTTTGACCTGATGTTTACTTGAATTTCATGTACAGAATTGACCTCGTTACTGGCGTGAGGTACAAAGTCGCGATGAAGGCAACAGCTATGGATAACTGCTAGTATATGTGAAAATGCTTTCCTTGAATAACTACAGAGGTAATATATTTTTGTATTTTTAAATGTAAGCAAACTCGTATGTAACTGCTAACCAAAAAAAAAAAAAAAGAAGAAGAAGAAGAGAGTGCTTAACGCGCACCACCCTCACGCAGGAGTAGACAGCTCGTAGTTGTCGAAATAATATGAATGACGTAAGAGAGGAGAGGCGAAATGTTGGAGGACTGGGACTGGAGTGGACGTCTGGAAGCACAATAAGGTGGAAGAAAATTACCCTGCATGTTTTTAAAGAGCCTGTATGTTTGTCGGCTTCTCATCATACATCCTCGTCATCCTCATGTCTGAACTGTACGCATTCATTTATTGTACTATTAAAGAAAAGAAAACCTACCTCAGCATGTTTTTATTACAGCTTCTTTGGATTACAGGGTTTGTTTTGACGCGTGTCTGTAGCTCTGCTGTCTGCAGGTGGTGCCGTCAGGACGGGGGCAGCGTGCCGGACCCCCCCCCCAGCAGCCTCCTCGCCGGCCGGCCCCCCGCCGCCTCGGCGGAGAGGCTGGCCAGGTGCTGCGTCAGCTTCACCAGGACCACCAGCAGAGCTCCGCCGGCCAGCATCAGGCCGGGCCACAGCAGCTCCAGCAGAGCGCTGCTGGAGCTGTACCTCCTGCCCAGTATGGCGTCCCCGGGGTGCCGCGCCTGGTCGGTGAGGCAGGATGAGGTTCTCCCCAGCTGGGCCTCCAGGTTGATTTTCACTTCTTCCACTTGCTTCTGAAGTTCTGCTCTGTCCATCCGGCATTTAGGGATGTAGAAACACTGAGAGGAAATGCACAGCGGCTCCAGTTTCTCTACTAAAGAGTGTGTTTTCTTTTTTTAGATCTAAAGTGTGGATTTCGGTGCCTTGGCGCTGTACCTCCAGAGCGTGGAGGACCAGCTCCTCATCCAGGTGCAGCAGAGCCGTTTGGTTGGAGCCCGTGAGGTTAACCGTCACCCTGAGGCACGGCACGGTGCTCACGCCCCTGCAGTCCACCCACTCCTCCAGGACCTCGGTCCTCAGCAGGACGCAGCCGGCCTCGTCCCAGGCGCTGCAAGACAGGAGGACGACCTCAGAGGCAGCGGGTCCGCATCCGCGGTGAGGAAAGTTCTCCGTCCAGAGCCGAAAACGCCACCAGGACGGAGAACTCTTCCAGTCTGGAGCCCTCCAGAGTCAAGCTGGCCCAGAAGTCAGGGCCCGGCAGTACCTGCTGAGGTAGGGTTTGACCGTGGTGACGCCGACCACGAACAGCATGAGCACAGAGAAGGCCATCATGCTGAAGCCCAGCAGGATGGCCCGGTCCTCCCCCACGCTGGGCTCCAGCGTCTGGGCCCGGGAGGGCTGCACCCCGCCCGCATCCAGGCCCCTGTTCCAGTCCAGCTCCTGAGTGGAGGCCGCCCTAACGAGCTCCCTGTGTCTGTCACACACACACACACACACACATTTTGTTGTGATTGAGGCTCAATTTCACACAGTAAGTTAGTAAAATTGTAATATTGATGCAACTATCTGGGCGGGTCTCCCTCCTAATGAGCTCCAGTTTTAGTCTTTGTTAATTGATCATTAATTTACAGCCCAGATTCCAGAATTAACGCTGAAACTCAGTTTGAGGGCCTCGTTTGTGCAGAAGCAGCTGGAAGGTCTAAACGTTTCCACAGCTGGAGGCGGATCTTTGTTCTCCCCTCTTAAAGCCCCCCCAGCCGGTCTGGTCGATACCTGCGCCATGGTGCTCTCTTACCGTGCCTGCCGCCTGCGGGCACCCTGCAGGTTGATGTTAACGGGGATGCTGAATGACTTCCGGGGGGAGTCTGCGCTCAGGAACATGGACGCTCCCCTCCCCGGTCCCGCCGCTCCACCTCGGGTCTGCAAGCCGTCCGATCGACGTCGATCACCGGCCGACTGGACCAGACTGCGGCGCGCTCACCTGGCAACGCCCTGTTGTTTGCCCAGGCTGAAGGGTGAGTGCCGGAGCACCTCCTGCCCTGCTTCACGTTGCCATGACAGCCGCCCCAGGTGAGGCAGGTAGGATGCTAATATCCTCTCTGTGGACCAGAACCTCAGCTGCCACGCCTCAGCTGAGTAAATCCCTTTTTAATGATTCACATCTGACGCTGCACATGTGAACACGCGTCCCCCCCAACCCCGACCCCGACCCCCAGCCCTGAACGCCCCCACTTCACCCTCCCGCCGGGCCGCAGGAGAGGAAGGTGCTGACTGGGCGTGATCGCCATCCAAACACTCCAAAGTCTTTGCATTATTCATGCGTGGCCGGTGAAGAAAACATGGAGGCGTTAACACGGTGACGCTGGGCCCGGCCCCAGGGCCCCCCCCCATTCAATAAGACTGGCAGCAGCCTGATACCACATTTATTCACAGCACAACGCTGCGATATCGGGCTTCTGTTCTTGGATTTCTGTTCTGCATTCGCCTTGTGAGGCTCCAACCCCGCTTTATTTCATTACCGGCGTGTTTTTATTAGCGAAGGGTGAAGGATGGAGCCGAGTGGGGCCTCCTGTCCTCACACACACACGTCCTCACACACACACACACACACACACACACACACACACACACGGAGCGTTCGCCTTCACCGTAAACTGGATTAAAAATGCAGGAGCTCCGGCTGAGCCGGTAACCCGAGCCCGGCCCGGGCTGAGGGCCTCGCTGCTCTTTTTAGGCGGATGCGTTTCTGCGGAGGCCCGGCTCCGCCTCATCCGCCCGGTCCTGACCTTGGACGACGGCGAGACAAATTGGTGTGATTAAGCAGGCCGGCAGTGGTAATTGGACTCACAGTGTCTCCTCTTATCTGATTAGCAGCCCTTCTGAGGAAAACAGGCGGCCGGAGGTCCGTCCCAGAGAGACGGAGACCGCTGCCAGCGCGATGGACGACCACCAGAAGAGGAATCTGACCTTCGTCACCATCGGACTCCTCTTTGTTCTGAGCGGCATCGAGTATGGTAGGCGGGTCCGTGGACGTGGACGTGCGAGGATGAGCTCGTTAGTGGAGGATCTGCCCGGTCCGGTAACGGTCTCCGTCTCTGGATTTGTCCCCCCCCCCCCAGCTGTCATCCTGCCCACCATCTGGAGGTACCTGCAGGTCCTGGAGGCCCCGCCCTACTTCCTGGGTCTGGGTCTGTCCGCCTTCAGCCTGAGCGGGCTCCTCACCGGCCCCCTCTTCGGGTTCTGGTCGGACCGCAGCCGGACCACCAAGTCCATCGTGCTTTTCTCCAACCTGTTTGAGATCGCCGGTGAGTTGTCAGAACACGGTCACATGACCGCAGCAAGGGTCAACCATGTGACAACCAGGCCACTTCCTGTCCCAGTCACATGGTTGAGCCTTGCTGCGGTCAACCATGTGACCACCATGTGACTGGGACAGGAAGTGACCTTCCAAAACGTTTGTGCGTTTCCAGGCAACTTCATGTACTTTGTGGGATACTCCAAGTGGCTGCTGCTGTGCAGTCGGCTCGTGGCAGGTGATGCGCACGTGCACGTGCACACGTGAAGAAATCCCACTCGGCGTCCTCCGCCTGTGGGCGCGTGCTCTGACCGCTCCGCTCCTTCGCTGTCAGGTGTGGGTGCAGGAGCCGGCTCCTCCGTCTTCGGGTTCCTGACCCGCAGCACTCGGCCCGAGGAGCGCGCCGCCGTCTTCGCGGCCGTGATGGCGTGCAGACAGGTCGGCCTGGTGCTGGGTGAGTTTGACAGGCGGATGGCCGAGCCGGGGCAGCAGGCGGGGTGGAGAGGCTGCTGAGGCTCTCCGTCTCTCCGTCTCTCCGTCTCTCCGTCTCTCCGTCTCTGCAGGGCCGGCGTTCAACCTCTTCCTGCGGCTCTGTGATTTCAAACTGGGGCCGTTTGTGGTGAACAAATACACGTCTCCGGGGGTAACCAGAGCTGTCCACCTAGTCCCACCTTCTCCGTGCCTCTGCCCCCCCCTCCTCCACCCTCACCCCGCTTTCCTGTCCCCGTCAGCTCTTCATGTGTCTGCTGTGGCTGCTGCTCCAGTTCATCGTACTGGTCATGTACTGGGACGTGCCGCCCGTCAGCTCGGAGGAGGGAGGGGTGCTGCTGGAGATGAAACGGGAGGAGCCCCGTGAGGAAGAGGCGCCGCTGATGGGGCCCGACAGGGAGGCGGCGGCGGCCTCCTACCAGGCTGTTGGCGGCGGCCCCCCCGGAGAGCGGCCCGTCCGCGGGGGCTCGTCCAGCCCCTTCAGAAGCTTCAGCGCCAGCAGAGGTGAGCCGGAGCGTCCCAGGTGGGGGCAGCCCGTCTTCTGCTGGGGGGGTTCTGCTGGAGCAGCCCGTCTGCCGCTGGGGGGGTTCTGCTGGAGCAGAAACTAGTTTAGAGGCAGGTTTGGCCACAAGAGAAAAACTGAGCTGGTTTATTCGATAAACGGGTTTAGATTTCAACTTTTCTTTGCGTTCTAACGCAATAATGTGGAAAAAGTTGAGCCATGTATTCCAGTGTGGACTGAAGTGCACGTGCTGGTGCACGGCGAGGAGGAGTTGACCCAGTTTAACCCGAAATAAGTGTTTGGTCCTGGTTTTCCACTCGGCTTTGGACTAATCTCACAAATATCTCCCGAAAAAAACCCGTAATTCCAAGTTTTTGAGTTTGATCTAACAAAAAATCCTGGCTTTCATCCCGAAACTTAGAACTTTACGGCCAAAAAAAGTGAGAGACGGCTGAAATATGGACGGTTATTAAACTTTAAAGGCTGAAAGAACTCAGTTTCTCTCTCTCTCTCTCGCTCTCTCTCTCTCTCTCTCTCTCTCCCCCTCTCTCTCTCTCTCATGAATGCAGCGTGGCAGATGCTATTGACTGCGTGTATCTGGTTTATGTCGCGTGTGTGCACGTGTGTGTTGTATTGGATTAGTGTCATAGCAAGTTTACTGTATGTGGGGAGCACGGAGCCGTTGGGCGACAGTATCGATTGAGTGTGTGTGTGTGTGTGTGTGTGTGTGGGCCTGCCTGTCAAACATCAGCATCGATCCTCTCCCTCTCTGAGGATGCTGTAGAGGGATGGATGGCAGACCTCCCGTTGCATCGACTGTCCTGCTGGGGGGACGGGGGGAGGAGACGCAGGCTGCCTGGGGGGTGGCGGGCCAACGCGCTCCTCATCGATTCCCTTTGGTTTGGAAGAAAGTCTACAACGGCCACCAGCTCGGGAATAAGGGCCGGCCCGTCAGGAGGGGCGCCGGGCCTGTTGGCTGCGTTTGGTGCTGGCTGTGCTGAATTATTGATCTGGAATCTTTGAGCGTCGGGCTGATCTTTTTTTCTTTCAAGTCGTTCCTTCAGAGGTTCTGGCTGCGCGGTACAAACAACACACGCAGGAGGGCGAAGAAGACGAGGCCGATGTCGGCGAGGAGGCTGAAGACGCGCCCGCTGCCTGATCGCTAAACTGCCTCAAGTTTTAGTGGACATCAAATGGAAGTTTTCTCTTCCCTCAGAACTCTGCGGCGTCCTGGCCAATCAGCAAACATGCCTTCCTGTTTCCTGTTGCTACGCTAAGCTAAGCTAAGCTAAGCTAAGCTAAGCTAAGCTAAACTAAGCTAAACTAGCCCAAAGATGTTTGTGGCCTCGAGTTCAGATCCTGCCGGTGTGTCCTGGACCTCAGACTGGACTGGAACCAGTGCTCCTGGACCTCAGACTGGACT
>BJFM01001290.1:8081-26131 GCA_016586285.1 Arothron firmamentum
TAGGTGGGGGTTGTGCTGAACCAAAAGCAGATGGAGGTCAAAGATCAGGGTTTTGCCCAAGGACACGCTGTCAGCTGGACACGTGCACACTCTCCCCAGTTTAATTCACTCACGACTCTTCTGGTTTTGCTCCTGTGCATCAAACTGGTGCTGCTGGATTCACGTCTTTGTTTCATTGACAAGTTTAAAACCCTAATAATTACCAGAGGTCACAGGTGTGTCCTGTTTGTTTCCGTTTGAGTGTAAAACCTGTGATTTCTATATTTTCTGGGCGTCTTAATGGAGCCAGAACGCTGATATCTCTGCGCCGGGGGTCATTTAATCCAGGTGATTTATGTTTCGCTTCCTGGTGTTTGTGGACAGATTTGAGGGCTCCAGATCCAGAAGTCTCCAACCAAACGTCTGTGTGAGGAGCAGAAATGTGCCGAGGAGGCGGAGTGTTGCAGATGAGCCCACATGCGCTAGCTCGGTAGCAGCAGAACGCTAAGTAGGTCTTAGCATCGAGGCGACGCGCGGGAATAAAACCGGATGTGTTGAGGGACAAACGCTTAATTCTAAATCTCATTCTTGGGTCTGATGTCAAAGAATTATTCAAAGGTTCTGGCCCAGAGGGTGCTCTGGGCCAGAACCTTTTTTCCTGAAGGAAAGGTCAAAGTCTGCGGTGAACAACAGGAGCTTTGTCCTGGCGGATCACCTCTTCTCTCACGCCTTCTTTCACTGCTGCCGGACATCAGAAGTATTTGAGCTGAAGTTGATCTGAGCTGGTCCTCCAGCAGCTTCCTGAGGCCTCAGCAAACTGGAAAAGACCTTTTTTTCATTTCAAGTTTTCTGACGTTTGGATGAGACTCTCCAAACTGCAGCGGGGCTCCATTATTAAATCCCCTTCAGCTGCTCCTCCTCCTGCCATCCAGCTCCACAGACTCTCATTTGTCTCCTGCAACTGGAGCCTGGCAGGTAAAAGGTCTGCAGGGTGGTGTCGGATGCCCCCCGGGCTGCTCACATTTCACCTGAGAACACCTGCCGGCTCTCACGCTAACCTCAAACTAGCGGCGATGCCTTCCAACAGGGAAAACATCTCCTTATCTTTAACTTTAAGCGTGTTGAGTTGGATTTTAGAAGCTGTGTGTGTCTGCGTGTCTCCGCGCTGCTGCATAAAGGCACATTAATGGTTACCAGCGCTGACCCCGCGGCTAAACTGATTAGCTCGACACGTGTGGAGATTAAAAACAAACAGAGCAGAGAAGAAAACAGTCTGTCTGATCCATTCATTAAAGCGCTGTGATCTCTGTTTGCAAAGCCGGGCAGGCTGACATCTTGTTTGCTGTGAACACAACTCTTAATTTCATCTTTCAGCTGTGCGTTTTCACCCACAGCAGGATACAAGTCCTCCTCTGCTCACTGAGCATTCCAAAGTTCCCATCAGAAGAATTCCTTATTAGATTTCCACCGTTCCTGACCGAGTCTGAGGCCAGGATTTAGACATTCCAGGCGCTGTTTGTGCAGCCTGGTGTTGATTTGATGCTCTCCAGAGGGCATGCACACGTTTAGACACATCCTGAAGTGGTTTGCAGCTAACATACAGCAGCAGAAGAAGAAGAAGAAGACGAAGACAAAGCAGCAACAAATATGTCTGGATATACACGCCAGCAGCGCGTCAGACTGGTGACCAGAATCTGCTTCATTTTTGCAGAGCTCATCTCAGGAAATCTGTAATTAGTTTTAAATTTTCTTTGATTTCTGACATCAGAGTTCAAACTCAGTCACGGCTCCAAACAGAAGTCAGGATCTAAACCAGTTCTGGAGGTCTGTAAACTGCTCCCCTCATCATGAATAAAACATCTAAGCGAGCATGTTTTCATGGTCCAAAGCCCAGCGTTTGATACTGGCAGGACTGCTAATTAAACGTATTTAAAGCGTTTGATAAACTCATCAAACAGAGACGTGTTTCTGCCGCAGAATGACGGAGGGAAACCTGCAGATGTCAGCAAACGGCCTCGACCGCAGACACAGAAGGTCTGGCTGCAGCCTGGAGCCGCCACATGGCCCGTCAGCAACGCCCCTCAGGGTCAAACCTCACTCCCTTCATTAAAATGACGTTTCTCACTCCCCATCTTTTCCAACATTTCCGGGCAAAAGTTTCCATCGAGATCAAGAGGAAGGAAAATGGCTTTGGTGGATGAAAGCGCTGCGTAACCTCGGGAGAAAACACCCAAGTTCAAACGGGAACGTCTGCGCTCGTTCTGCTTTGATTCCTGGTAAATATTTTTTTAAAAACCCCGAAGCTGCTGGGACGGAGCCCAGCTCCGAGATAAGAACGGAGAGGTGCCGCTCGCTCTGCAGCAGGACCAGACGAGGAAGAGCACAACAAAAGGCTCCCCCGAGACAAACGCGCCTCCTCGGCGGCTCCGGGAGATTATGTGGAGGTCATGTGACCAGCAGCGAAACGAGAAAGGTAGTTTCAGGTGAGGTAGCGTTAAAGAGGAAATGAGGGCCTTCGACGCCACCACCATCATCATCACGGTAAACACGCGTCATCAGCTGCCTGGATAACAAACTGAAACCATCCCTCTGGTTCTGAGAGGCCCCTGGTGTCAGAACAAATGCTGCTGAAGGTGAAGGCGTCGCCGCCGTGGCTCCGTGAAACCGCACCACTCACCATCATCAGCTCTCTCTGGAAGGACTTCCTCTCCTTGTTCTCCACGTTCATGCACTCCTCCTTGAGTTTTTCCAGAACCGACGCCACCTTCTCGGGCTCGTTGTCCAGCTCGGTCCGACAAAAATAATTCAGGGGCAAGTTCCCGTAGCCCAAGGCGTCCGCAAACGCCCTCCAGTTGCCGATGTTCTCCATCAGCACGGTCCTCACCGTGGCGTAAATGTAGGTGAGGAACTTGCAAGGCTTCAGGATCTGCTCCAGCAGCACCGTGGTGGTCAGGTCAGGCCCGCACCAGTAAATGGGCTTGATCTTGCCCAGAACCAAGACGTTCTTGGCGTGGACAAGGCCGATCTTTCCCTGGTAGTATCCGATGTACCACTCTTTGGTGCGCAGCTGCCCTCGGAGCTTGATCTTCTCCTCGCTGAGCAGCGCCAGCACGTCGCCCTTCTTGTACTCCAGCAGGTAGGTGCTCTTGTGCTGCCGAATCACAGTTTTGATCACCTTCCCAAATTTAAGGTTGCTAACGCCGCGATCCTGAAACTTGGGGTATTTCGACGTGACAGCCAGAGGAGACAGGACGATCTTGTCCACCTCTTTCTTTTTTAGAAACCTCCTCTGGCCGGCTGTCCGCGCCCCTGTCTTTGGTGGAGGTGGCGGCGTCTGGACGCAGAACTGGGTGAGGATGCAGTCCAGGGCGTCCTTGACCTGGACCCTGAGCGTGAAGTCGGAGACGTTGTTGGGGTCGTGTGAGCTGATCATGTACAGCAGCCTGCAGACTTTCCCCAGTTTGACCTGGAACCCCTGGATCACCCCCGCACCCTCGCTGGCGTCCACCTGGTAGTTGGACATGTTGGAGTACAGCCCAACCTGGAGGTCCTGGGGGAATCCCAGCATGAACTGGTGCTTCCCCCACAGCTGGAGGGCCACAGGGGGGTTAGACATGGTGTGCCGGCCCTCCTCGCTTACCAACAGGGTCTTGGGGGCACAATCGTGCCCAAACAGAGCCACAACGGTCTTGAAAGAAGGGTGGACGTGTTTGGGTCCGTAGACGCCAAGCGTGACCTTCCTCTGGACGTGGTCCCAGACGGTGACGTCGTGGCTGCTGTACTGCGACTGCACCACCACCACCACCGCCGCCACGTACATGCAGGGCTCCAGACTGTCCAACTGCACCTGGACGGTGTCCCTGTAGATGTATGTGTTGGGGATGGGTGTGTAAGGCCCCTCTTTACAATCACTGCGGACGCAAAGCAGCTCCGCGCGGTGGAAGCTTTCCTTCTCGATGGTTACCAACACCTTCATCTCCAGTGTGATGAAGGACTTGGTCTCCATGTTGCTGAGCTTAATTTCCACCACAGGGCTCAGCGTGGAGCAGCGATCGTTGTTGAGCTCCAGCGGAGGGTCCAACAAAGCCTTCAAGGAGATCTGCTGGTGGTCCCCGGGGCCAACGTGGCCTTCAGGGATGTGCACGCTGATGTGGGTGTCCGGGAGCTGCACGACTCCGCCGCTACCGTCCAAGCGACAAACAATGTTGGTCTCCACGGGCTGAGTCTGCCCCCATCCAGGACTCAGCCCCAGCGAGTCAAGGTCGTGGCAGGAGCGGGCCAGCTTCCTGTGGCTCAGCCAGGCAGTCCTGAACTCCTCCCTGTTCTGAAACTGCTCCGGCGAGGGAGCCTTCAGACCGCCGAAGAACCCCGAGGAGGGCAACGCCGGGTCTGCCTGCGCCTGCAGGGCCGACAGTTCTGAGAGACTGTGGGACCGTTTGCTCCTGAAAAGGGGCCCATCCCTGTGGCTGGGAACCACCTCCTGGCTTGGGCTGGTGGGGATGGAGCTGTTGATGTCGCAGCTGCTGAGCCCGTTTGACAGGGCGGTACCAGTATTGAAACTGGAGCAGGACAAAGGAGACCCCAGCGGGTCAAAGAGGAAAAGCTCTGCTGTGTTTTTTCCATTTATCTCTTTACACTGTTGATCAAATGGACAAACAAAAGGGTTTCCAGAAAAGGGACTGTTGTTAAAAAGGGTTGAGGGCTTATGGTTCATCCCCGTCCACTCCCCCAAATCTCCCGCCTCCTTGGAAACGTCCTCGTAGCCCTCCCCGAGACTGTCGATCATCCCGCTGTCGCTCAGGGAGGAGTTCCTGAAGTTGAGCGGCTGGACGTAGGCGGCCGGGATGTAGCCCATTTCCGTGTTATTGTGGGCGTACCACCACTCCCCGCCCGAGGTGTCCAGCACATACAGGTGGTCCCCTTTGGAGAACTTCAGGGTGGTGAAGCTGCTGGGACAGTAATCCTTAATGGCGACCACCTCCTGCGCAGCTCCGTAGGAGGCCGAGGTGTCCAGTCTTAAGGCACTGGGAGAAGGCACTGCAAAGAGAAGGCGACAGCAAACCCAGTTCACCTTAAAATGTGTTTCAGATGGTTCATTTCAACAGCTGTTACAGGGACTCTCAAAGATGCCGTCAAGCCAAAGAGAAAATGGAATTTTACCGTAACTCTGGAGCGTGCACTTTGCACAATCGCTGTGTAAATGTGTGATAAGATGAACTGCATAATTTACTGCTTCGTTGACTATTTTTAGCTCAGTTCATTAGAGTTTATGGAGCATGTAAGCAAACCTTGAATGAAATGAAAGAGAGAGAGAGAGCGACAATATCTCCAAGAGCAGCTGGTGCTGATGTCTGACCCAGCACAGAAGGCTCAAACTGACCTTTGACATCGCTGAGACTGGCTCCGCTCACGCCTTCGCTCAGGTCCATGAGGGTCCCCTCCGACTTGCAGCGAGGCAGAATGTGGCTGTTGTTTGTGGCTCGGATGATGCGATGCGCAGCCATGGCTGGTACTTACGGCAGCATTGGCTCATGGGCAGCTCCTCATCTGAAACAAAGAGAGGCTTTCAGGGAGCTGACAGCTGATGGCGGCCGACGGCCGAGCAGCCGTCGCTTCCAGCCAACGGCTGCGACGTCCCAGGCTGCTGCTGAAGCTGCTGGAAGATGTGACGGCTGCAGGCCCAACGAGGAGAAGCGGCTCTGCAGAGCGAGTCAGCCACAGTTTAGAGGAAAAACGGAAAGAAAGAAGGAGGAGAAGCAAGGTTGAGGCATCAGCGTCAGATCCTTCTTGTTATTATCTCTCCTGACATCCATGTCTGGTTTCCTGGTTTAGTTTATCCTCCACAAAACAAGACAGATAGGGCAGCAACCCAACGCTGTTTGGGGGTAGTTCTCTCCCCTAATTGTTCCATTTCAGCATGAATAACGTCTGGAGGACCGTAAATCAGGTGAAGGTTCCAGCCAGAAACAGCCCTGCAGCAGAACTGAAGGGAAGGAGGACGAAGACGAGCCTGGGCTGCAAACATGAAGCTTTTTCATTTTCCTGCTCTTGTTCGGCTTCACGCTTTTTCCTCCACTTATCAAAACCCAAACTGACACCTTTTGACAACATCAGCAACGTTGATGAGATCTGCTGCAAAGATCTGCTCCGAATGTAGATAAAAATCTGGTTTCTGAAGTCCGCTACCATCCACCCTGTCCTATTTTCCCAAACTCTGGTTCCGTTCTGGGCATCTCCACACGCGACTTCAACCGCGTTGTCTTTTTTCTTTCACGGGTTTAATCTGTTCACAGGAAAGACAGAAAGAAACAAACTAAACTGAGGAAACAAAAGAGGTAAAGGTTGAAGGAAAGTGTAAATTGAATTATGATGCGGGCGGATGGTTACAGATGCGTGAACAGCGTGACGCGGCCAGAGCCACGCGCGCAGAAAGAGCCCAAAACGCACAGAAGCTTTAAAATAAAGTGCCAGTTTACTCTGATGCTGGTATGACGTGACAAAGCTCAGGTATAAACCTGCTCTTGAAAACAAATCTGAGGAAAGTGAAAACGGGAGCGCCAGAGTTCTCTTCCTCTCTGGGGGACCAGCGGAGCTGCAGCAGAGGTGCATTCTGGGAAGGCAGGTGTGGTTCCACAGCTGCATCTCTTCACCTGGGAGCTGCTGCTGAAGGTGCGTCAGACTCCTCCGGGGAGACGTTTGATTTTGCCGTCCCCCCTCTCCTCGTCGCTCCATCAATGATCCCGTCGCTTCCCGCTGGAACGTGAGCCTTCCTGGGGGAGGCCATCAATAACGACGCACCGTCGCCTGCCAGCCGAGGATGGCGGCGGCTGGGGGGAAGAGGAGGAGGGCTCAGCACCCGCAGCAGATCCACCCCGAAGCTCCCCGAAGCTGCAGGGCCGGGGAAAAGACCTGCTGGTGGGGGGCCGTTAGGGGGCCCCTTAGAGCTCTAACAGAAGCACCAAACTTGAATATTTAACTTAAACTGAACTTCAACATTAAAATATTCCAGCAAAAGTTTCTCCCTTCACTGTTTAATGAGAGCAGTTTGAATTTGACGGCTGTCAGGGAGAACTTGAACACATCTGAGCCAGTCAAACCCTCTTGGTAATAACTGCGTTAACAAAGGGAAGCGGCGGCGTGCACGCCAGGGAGACACAAGTTTAATTAGCCCAGTCGACTCTTCTCCTGTTGCTGCAGAATCCACCTCCAGCAGACAGATGCCAGCAGAGTTTAGCGTTTCTCCATCGCAGCTGCTCAGAGTGAGATGATTAGATGAAGCAGCCGGAGTCAAAAAAACAACAACTTTCATTTCAGTTTCCTCAGCAGGAATGGAAACAGGATGAAAGAAGGAGTAAACGGGAAAAACGTCCCCTTAATCACCTTTAAACAGGCCTCAGACGCCTCCTGACTCAGCACAACTGAAATGAAAGTGGCTCGTTAGCCGATGCCGTGAATCTGAAAAGCCGTATAACCACTGACAAATAAATAAGGATACCTGCTGGATTAACGTCAGGAAGCCCTGCTCCCAGCATGCATCTGGCTTTTAAACAGCAGTTTCATCACGTTTCTCTTGACTGTCCCCCGTGGGCCACCGTAGGCCATTTCCTGACGGAAATATGTTAAAACTCTCTGATTTCTGCAATTTTAATGTGATTCGGAATTAAAATAAGGAATCTTAGTTTGGATTAATCACAGTTCAGACGCTGGTACTGGAACTTTCTCTGGGGGACAGTCCCAGTCTGGCTCGGCTGGTTCTACAGCTGCAAACGCCACCGTTCATCACGGAGACGCATCAGTAAAATACCACGGCGAGGACGAACGGGCAGGTAACCGAGGACGCCGCGGGTTCGCCCTCGTCTTGGCGGCTCGTCTTTCAGCAAATTTAAACGTGATAATTTGGCTTCGGCGCTCCAGGAGCGTCGACAGAGGCTGAAAGAAACATGTCTGACAGGATTTTACATCATCAATTACTTCATTTGCACGCTCTTGAAACAAGAACCTCGGTGAAACAAAAACACCAACCGCTGCCTCTAATCACTCATGGATCTATTAACCTTTACGTGAAAATATGCAGGCTGACTGAGTCAATACGCAGAACAACATAAACAATAAAAGGTGTTCAGAATAATTATTATTCCTGATCACGGTGAGGGAAGTGAGTCACCGTCAGTTGGTTTAATTACGCTCATCAGGAAGTTAATTAGTGCAGGATAATTACAGGCTGAACCCAGATGGAACACCTGACAATGACATGTTAATACTGTGAACGGCTTCAAATTCAGACTCAGAAAAACAAAAGACAGGCAGCTCGGAGGACCTCCACTGAGACAGCGTCAGTCTTCACCTGCTTACAGGAGCGACTGTCCCCACCTGAGCAGGAAAACACCCACACAAGCAGGCGGAAACTACAGTTCTGAGGTTCTGAAGCTGTGCTACATTCTTCTACCGCACAACACCTCACTTACGTGTGTGTGTGTGTGTGTGTGTGTGTGTGTGTGTGTGTGTGTGTGTGTGTGGTCCCTGAGTGGTCATTAATTACAAAATGATGCTCACCTCTGCACAGAGCCAGAAAACGATGACACCTGAGTTTTAAGGCTTAGACTCCAAGGAGAAGGGAGGGCAAGTGTGTGTGTGTGTGTGTGTGTGTGTGTGTGTGTAGACGACACAGGGACAGATGCTGGATTTTCAGCTCGTCAGTGACCTTATTGACTGGGGTGGGAGTAATGAAACTTTCATTTATCCTGTTGTCCTAATGTGAATATTTAACACAGACTAAAATATGACAGAAAGCAACACACTTTAAAACAACAGGATGTCGACAGTTATAATGAATAAAAATGTCAATACTGAGAAAGCTAATTAAAAGACCAAAAAATGGGACTTTTATCTGAATTTATCTCACCTTATTTGGCTGAAAATCACATAATTACAGCAAAAAGTGTTTATAAATATTGGTATAGCATTATAACAGTAAGAGTTTTGGTAAATATAATAGGAATTGTTCGACACACTTTGTTGGAGGAAACTGAATAAAGAATTATTGAGGACATTTGGTTTTAAAGTCATTTTGTCACGCTTGAATGTAAAGTTGACCGTCGTCTTAACTGGAATTGTGTTAATAACGGTGAATGAATTATTACACCAGCAGCGTGACAAATCTCATTAAATGGAAGCTGAAACCCTCCAAACAAATTGTTGTTCTAAAAATAAATGTAAAAAAGGCCAAACACTTGTTCTTAAAGATCGGCTGGAGCACTTGAACGTATTTTAGCTGAGCTGTTAGCTGAGGGATCATCCTCAGAGGCGAGAATATCATTAAAAACCTGCCGAGTTTCTTTATTTAACTGAAGCCGAATTTTTCCCCGTATATTATTCCGTCAAATGCAGCAGCTAATTTCAGCTGGACGACAAAGCGAATGAGACTAAAGATGGAATAAAGGTGAATTGAGCGTAAAGTGAACGAACCTTCGGCCGCTTGGACGCTGAGAGTTTAGGTGAGCGGATGGGGGAGATCTGATGGGGACCCCGCCGTCACTTAGTTTGTCTTATTCCTCGTATTTTCCGACGTCAATGAAGTGGAAGATTAAAAAAAAAAAAACAACAACAAAAAACGAGCAGAAGGTCCAAATAAAGACCCGTCCCCGGTCCAACAAGTTTTCGGCGGCGGGAGACGAACCGTCGGGGTGCGTTCGAGCTCCGCTCCGCTCCGTCGGAGAACCGAGCTGCTGCTGCTGGAGGAGGGGGCGGGGCGTGTCCAGGGGGCGGGGCCGCCGCTTGTCCGTCACAGCGGAACCGTCAGTTCCCAAATCTCCCTGTGGAAATTCACGCTTTGATTTGACATTTGAGGGTGTTTGATCATTAGAATTTCATCACTTCAAAGCGGCCATTCCGGTGCTTTGGCACCCAACAATGGTTCAACAGTATCGTTTGTCGTAATTTTTGTTACCCGGTGTCAATATCTGGAAGTACAACAGACACATATAGGGGGAAAGTCCAGGTAAACTTAGCTGATGATAACGAGATGGTTTTTGTGGCGTGATTAGGACGTGACCACGCAGAATCTGGACACCAGGTCAGGTCGGATTTTGTGTTTAATTTAGCCGCCAGCAGCATCAGCAGAAAGGAGAGCAGCTAAGGTCAGGAGGTCACGACCTCTCCTGCTCAGGTTATCTCCGGTTTGGTAGAAGCAGAGCTCTCCTGTACGCTCTGATCCTCTGTCTGACTTGACAAAACTCAGTTTGGAGCAACGTGTGAGAGAATGAAAGCAGAGAAAATGCGTCGACACCAGCGTGCTGGAGTGATTCTGCAGTCAGACGGCAGAATTAGCATTCTGCTGCATGAGGGACGCGGAAAACCCTCAAGCAGGCATAAAATTAGACCAACAGCTGGACAGAAACCCTGTTTAAGGCAGCATCTTAATTATTATTATTATTATTATTATTATTATTATTATTATTATTATTATTATTATTATTATTATTATTATTATTATTATTAATACAAATCTTCAAGAATTCGGCTTCAGGTTGTTTTTTTTGCAAGCGTTTCGAAAAAATTGCATTTTTGGCTCTGAGCATATTCAGCATGTTGTTCAATCACTCCCCAAAATCTGCAGGATGATAGAAAACAGGCCTCCACTCCAAGACCGATGAACAAGGCTGCAGCAGCGACAGCGCTGATTTACCCTCGTGTTTCCTTCTTCTGGGGCTGATGATGAAATCCATACGGCTGGTGGGGAAAGCCAAGGCCAGCAGCTAAACTCTCACGTTATTATCTGAAATGACTGTTTTGGTCTGATGGAGGTGCCTGTTGAGGCAGCTTCATTCAACGTCAACCAAAGTTCTGGGAATGCTGCAGACTGTGGCTTTTACTACTGATTTATTTACTGATCTACTACTGATTAACCATCTTTATTTGTGCTTTATTTGAAGCATTTTAAATATGACATTTTTAAAAAAAAGCATTTAAAGGTCCGTGATTTGACGACACCTAGTGGTGATAACGGGAAGCGGCGGACCTGTCAGAGTTGTGGTTGTTGAGGTTATATCTGGATAATTCCTCTGGAATTAGACATTTAAAATGTAAAAGATTGAACATGAGTAATAGCATTAATAGAAGCTAAAGGTGTGATACTAGCAGAAGCATGCTAGTATCATTAGCCTGCTCAGGGAAAACACAGCCATGTGCATGAATTTGAACAATCACAGCTATCAGCCAAATATTGCTATTTAGATTTTTAAAATGGAGCTTGGTAAAATGACGAGCACACATTTTCATTCTCTATTTGTGTTTTGACGCTTGAATGTTGAGGAGATTTCTGGCACAAAGCCTTGGTGGAGCGTTTCTGCGGCCGTTGCTGCCCCGAGGTTCAGCTCTTATTAAAGGCTCAGACTGGATTTGACGTGTCCTTTCTTGTGTGCTGAATGGGAACTGTGGGACGTGAAAGGGAACCTTCTATTCTCCATCAGACAGTCTGGCCATCCACTCAGCTTGCTTTGCATCAGAATAACCAAGCGTTGGCTTGTCAACCAGGTTGGGAATGGGAAGGGAAACTGGGAATGTGGTTGGTTCCTGACGCTTCCTGAACGCTCTGAATTCCAAAAGGACAGAGATGCCTGAGAATCTGGGAAAGAATGTAAAACAGCAGCGGAAAAAAGAAAAATGCTGCAGCTTTTGTGGTAAAAGAGGATTTTCTTTATTGCCACACAGCACGAGCGCCGGTAATCCCATCCAACGCGCTGCAGGAATCAGGAAAAATCTGAAAAATTAACCACCGCATAAAGAAACCGACGAAAAATAAGAATAATTCAGCTGTATCTGCTCTAATCACATCAAGATCTTTTGTTTTTGTTCTGTTCTTGATGAGAATCAGGCTTACACGCTTTCAAACAGGCTAGAAATAATCAGAGGGTTCCTTCTGCTACAATCCACCAATCACGAGCTGCAGAAGATGAGGGCAGATACGGTGGAACCAGCCACAGGAACTAGCAAAGAGACGACCGACGATGATGAGACGGAGAGTGAAAGTGTGGCTGCTCTCTACAAGAAGATGTTTGCACAGGAATCTGCTCGCGTTAACTAACGGTGCAGCTTCTTAAGGTCGAACCTTCAGTCCCCCGGCCCTCAAATCCCTGGTTACTAAATGATTATCACCTGTGAGCTGTGGTGAAACTGGCAGAGGAGGATTTAGAGGTTCAAGGACACACACAGAGGAGCTCCAGGAGGATCATCAGAGGGTCGCGAGCTGCACTGAAGCTTCTGGCAGACGTTCTCAAATATCCTGAAAAACTCTTCCTGTAGGAGGAGAAGTTGGTGCTGGTGCCGCTGGGCTTTGTGCCAGTCCTGCCAGTAAATGACGCCTCTGCTCATCAATAAGTGTTTTTCAACCAAAGGTCCTCTTTTCAGCTCTTGGAACATGTCTGCAGGAATCAAAGGGTTCACCAGGATCACTGTTATGTGAAACATTGCTGCCCTTTTATGTGAATTCACTCACGATGCAACCGTGAACAGTTGAAAATGCTTCTTGAAAGTGTGTTTTTATGTCAGAGGAACTGAAGTGGACCGAGAACAGACCCCTGAGGGCCAGACCCCTGTCTGGAGAACGTTCTAAACACATTAAGGATATAGTTTCCTGGATTTGTGCGCATTGATTAAGTTCTCACCTTTAAAATGACTGCAAAAAGTCTGTTTTTTTTTTTATTTTGGTCTATTTTTCAGGCATTTTGTTCGTTTCGGTTAGCTGCTGTTGCTATGATCCCGACTTCACTCGCAGGATTTTAAAGTAGCTCATGGTGGCGCGGCGTGACGGACAGACGGGTTAATCAAGCTGCTTTTAATCTTGTTGAAAAGCTCCACGGCCCAGCTCCTATTATCATAATGAGCTCTTTCCATTCAGTTTGAAGTCCTCGCCTCAGCATCAGATGGAGATGAGGAGGTGCACTTCCTGTTGCCAAAAGGTCACCAGTTTGATGCTCGTGCTTCCTCACCTCCTGTCTGAGCATCGGTCCAGTGACGAAGCCTTTAGCTTATTATTATTTAACCTTTTGGTGCAGAGAAAATGTTGTTTTTAATGTTATTTCAACGATGATTTATTGAAAATGTAGCTTAAAATGCTGTTATAATCATTCTTCGACATCATCGATCTGATTCAAAGTCGCAGGCAGAGTCGCTGTTTTGAGCTTAGCCGTCACCATATGGTGTTGTGGTTGGAAGATTAGTTATCCTGACGAGGCTGTGAAAACAACAGCGCCGACATCGTTCCTGCTGAGACGTGCGGACAAACTCGGAGATGAACCGGAGTTTTTTCATCTTTGGTTTGGTGGATTTACAAGAACTTGTTATTGTGAAATTCTTTGTCTTTGTGACCTCAATCTGCTGTTGTTCTCTGACAAGAATTTACCAGCTGTTGCACTTAACATCTGCCGAGTTACGTCATCTACTGTAGCTAAACTTTCAATTCCGGCATCTGAAAAAGGTCCCAACTGATGCACTGAAGCTGAAAAACCCTCCGATATCAGCAGCGAGCAAGTGTCTTTGCTGCAGTCGTGTCACGTCCTCCAAACCACGAGGGGGCAGTATTTTACAGTCACACCCTTCTAGAAAGAACATGATGATGACCTAAGCTGCAAATATTCCAGCATAATGCTGCAACGATAACCTTTAGCCACCTCGATGCACTATTTCACATCGGACATCTGAAAAACTAGGTTGCAACTAGTTGCTAACATGCTAATGCTAACAGCTGCCTCTGATAAAATACACTGAGCCTTTTGCATCAACATAAAACATATAATCGTGGAAATTTACACAATTGTAAGAACTGCACTGCCTGCTTCTTTTAGTTGTTGTGCTGGCTGTTTGTCAGCTGACCTGGAGGATAAATCAGGAAGTGTGTCTGACCTGCACTGTCTGTGTGTCAGCTCCGCCAGTCGTGATTAACTGTCCCTCTGAGCTAAATCGAGCTCTGACGCCTCCGTCGCTGTGCTGCAAACAGCCATTTGCAGCTGTTGGAGAATTCTGATGTCAACAACCACATTTGCTGAGTTCAGCTCCTTTTAACATTAGCATTTTTAGCTTCTTTTGTGTCCACGCTTCACATTCAGGCAAGCAGGCCGAAATAAGTGTTATTATTAGATAATGTTGATTGAAGTGTTTCCACAACAACATTAGCGCTACATTTGGAAGATTATTTCCAGTAAAATGGACTAAACGGTGTGTGATGAATGTTGTTGTTGTTGTTGTTGTTGTTGTTGTTGTTGTGACGTGTGACTGACTGACTCACTCAGCAGTCAGTGGTGTTCATGTCGTACACCTGTTCATCGTCCCCTGATGTCACACCAATTAGCTCAAACTGGAAGTAGAAATATAGGCCACTGAGTAGGTGTGTGTGTGTGTGTGTGTGTGTGTGTGTGTGTGTGTGTGTGTGTGTGTGTGTGTGTGTGTGTGTGTGTGTGTGTGTGTGTGTGTAGGACACTGTGCTCTGATCCAGGAGCCTTTAATCCTGTTGGGGGGGAGGTGAGAGTGAAGGCAGGAGAGGATTATGGGATTTGGGAGAGCGAGGGCAGATACGACATGAGATGGCCACTCTGCAGCTGCACGTCGCTGGCACATTGCAGGGGTTGCTATGGCAACAGATACAAGTTGCAGTAGAAATATGTCTTCAAGTGTAAAGACCACGCCCTCTTCTGGGAGGAAAAAGTAATTCCATGTGTAAAAAAAACAAAAACAAAACCAAAAGCTGCTGAGAGCAGCATGTTCTGTATGTTCT
Source organism: Arothron firmamentum (assembly GCA_016586285.1). Lineage (NCBI taxonomy): Eukaryota > Metazoa > Chordata > Actinopteri > Tetraodontiformes > Tetraodontidae > Arothron > Arothron firmamentum. The sequence goes on from BJFM01001290.1 coordinate 22,828, forward strand.
GGTTCATGTTGTGGCTGCTGGTCAAGTTTACTTTGTGGCCGAGCGGAACCAACAGCAGAACCTGGTTATCTGACTGATCAAATCAAAATCTTTCATGAATTAATGTGACTGATGATCAGAAAATATGGAGACAGTGAAGAGATCTTCTCACCCTGGCCTTGGTGAAGAGAAACACTGCCCCCTAAAGGTAAAGACGTGGAACTACAGGACCTGTATACAGTATATATAGGCACAGTACAGTATAGTGTGTGTGTGTGTGTGTGTGTGTGTGTGTGTGTGTGTGTGTGTGTGTGTGTGTGTGTGTGTGTGTTCCAAAAAATAAAGGGAACACTTAAACAACACAATGTAACTCCGAGTTCATCACACTTCTGTGGAATCAAACCACTTAGGAAGCAACACTGATTGACAATCAGTTTCACCTGCTGTCAGCATGTAAAGAACAAAGTATTTAATAAGAATATTTCATTCATTCAGATCTAGGATGTGTTATTTTAGTGTTCCCTTTGTTGTTGTTGTTGTTGTTGTTGTTGTTGTTTTTAGCAGTGTACAGGTAAAGGGCTGCACCTGTGCGCTGAAACACACATAGAAGATAAATGTTGAATGATATAAGAACAAACATTTCTTTTCTCTCTCTCTCCAATTAATAATCATGCATTGACTCAGCAGTTTTCTGCCACACGAGCTCTCTTTTGCCGCAGTGTTGCTTTTTTTCGGTGTATGCGGCCATTAAAGCTTCCAGCTCCAACTGGGAGCAGTGGGACGATCAAGGTTTTTTTTTCACTTGTTGCCATGGTGACTTCTGTTACCTGCGTTCCAGTGATAAGGCTTTTTTGATCCCCGTGCTCGAGCTTAACTCGGGGTAATTTTGACTCGGAGTTGATTAAAGCAACTCCGAACACGATTTATGCAGCCAAAAACTCTGAGTTGGACATTCCAGTGTTGGAGCAGCCAGGTCTTCAGGGTCCAGCAGAGGAAAACCCTCTTTAATTTAAACAGTTTGACCTTTTCCTTCCTGTCAGGTAGTGGGATGGAAACAGTAACGACTCCTCGCCACTAGGAGGCGATGTTTCAATAAAACTAAAACAATGGAAACCACTTACCTGGAATCACCTGTTCAAGGCCTCTTCACAGATGCAAGTTCAGGTTCAAATTCAAATTCAACGACCGCAAGCGCAACGGAGGTTTTTTTTATTGGTTGGTTTTGGTTTGCTTGGTTTTTGCTTTTGAAGGTTTGTTTGTTTTGGTTGAGTTTGGTTTTAGTTTTTGAAGGTTTGTTTGTTTTGTTTTGTTTTTCAGTTTGAGTTTGGTTTGTTTTTAGAGGAATTAGAGGAGGACGTACCTTTGGTGGGGCTCGAACCCACGTCGTCGTGCTGGAAGTCAGCGTCTTTCGCCGCTGGACCATTTTCAGCGCTGAGGAGAACCGAGAACCAGAGCAAGCAAGAGGGAGGAAGCAGGTGGAGGAAGAGCAGCCACCACTGAGCAGCTGGAGCAGCGATGGATCAGAGTTCAGACGCATGAAAACCCGAGAAAACAGCCGGGACTCACCTGGAGCAGCTGAGTGCGCCTCAAACCCCGGACTTGTGTTGGTCTGCAGGTCTGAAGATCTAGGCTGGAGGCGTCAGAAAGTAGCTCAGCGCCGTCAGCAGATGGGCTTTGATGCCGAGGGTTGAGAGTTCAAATCCCCCCCAATACAGCAGAATACTGAATGTCCATTTTTCATCAGGACAGGTTTCAAATTCAATTTTTGATTTTTTTCCCCCTTTAATTTTCAGTTTCTTAAATTAAAATTTGTTTTTTTTTATTCTGTTCATCTAATACAGGACATATTAAATATAATAAGTAATCAGAATAGAATCATCAGCATGCAAAAACAGCAAAATAGGTCAGACTTTTACCATTCGTGGTCTCTACAGACAGAATTCTAGAAGTTTGGAGATGTTTTGAGCTCCAGATGCTGAGGAGCGTCACCGCCATAATGCTTGTAGTACTTTAAATCTCCGGTAGATGGCAGACTTGGACAACAAATAACCTGGCTGCAGGTGGATTTCCGGGCACACCTGTTCGCCAGCACGAGCAGACTAATCATTGGACAAGTACTTCAGGAAGTCGGTGTGCAGGAGCCGCGTTGTTGAGTTTGGGTTTTTCTTTTTTGTGTGTCAGAAGGTGGCAGCAGGGAACCGTGGTCGGTCTATTTAACTCAGGTGGGTTAATCAGCACAGGTGCGCGCGCTTTGTGGTCATTGACCGTGCCAGAGAGTGAACTGGTTGTTCATGGAATCACGTCATTGCAGGAAATAATTCAAATCAGCAACCGAAGAGAAGGTTTGGACATTGCTGTTTTCGCTTACACCTACATGTAAATGAAGGCAGGTGTGTAAACCAGGAAAATAAGCAAGCAGCTCCTGCAGGTGGTAGTTTTTAGGATGATTACCTGGAAACTGGTGCATTCCAATGGAAAACTCAAGAATTATAAGTAATTTCCACCAAAAGACCCGAGAAAAAAATCATGACAAAAATCAGTTCGACCACAAATATGAGGATCAAAGGTCGGATGGAGTTCTTGTTAATTTTACAAAGATGCAAATGACACCAAAATAATTTATGGGAGAAAAAAAAAAAAGATCTCAGAAGACTGGTGCTGAAGAGGGACGACTCAGCAGCCCAGCGGGAGGTCAAAATATCAACGGGTGCTCCAAGGACGCTGTTTCCATGGAGACCAAGTGCTAAAAGAGACAACAGGATTAAAAGGAAGATGAGTTCTTTAATACTTTATCATCAGCAACATCACCATTGAACTGTAAACTGTAAAAGTTGCATACACAATAACGTATAATAAACAAAATACCTTGCTCTGCCTATTAGATTATATATACGGGCTATATTTTCTGGGCTGTCTCTTCCTGTTTTTTGATTTTGATGTAACTCAGAGGCCCCGTGTCTCTGTTTAGGAGGTCAGAGGTCACAAGGGCTGTTATATGCTCTGATCAGAGCACCTTCTGAACATCAGATGGGATTAAAAAAGAGCTTCAAACATAATTTATTACCAGCTAATCTCTGGGGAGCAGATCTGCAGTGGCTTCATTTTGACAGCAGAGGTCGCCAATGTTCACATTTCTGCTCAGCGCGACCTGTCTGTCTGTGAAAACCAGTTAAAAAAAGAAAGAAAAAGAAAATAAAGAGTCACTTCTGAAGCAGCAGAACCGGTTTCATCTGTTGATGCTGATTAATGACCTGCTCTGCACCGCTCATGTGCCTCCAGGTGAGTCACCTCAGCAGAACTGGTTCAGGCAAAGCTTTGATGGGCT
>BJFM01001291.1:2205-16676 GCA_016586285.1 Arothron firmamentum
CCCCCCCCCCCTTGCAGAAGAAAGAAAAGTGCAAAAACGAAAAAGCTAAAAAGGAAAAACACAAACCACACCTATCCTGTGTGCCGGTGGAACGTGGCAAAGAGAAGATGGAGGAAAGAAAGGGGGGGAAAAAAAGAAAAAGAAGCGACGACTGCCATTTTTAATCGCCGAAATAAAACGACCGACTGATTAAAAAACATTCCTCTTTGGATTCGCCTCGACAATAAAATAAATTGCTTTAAAAAAAAAAGAAAAATAGAGAAAATAAAAACACAATGTACAACCGGGTTTCGCATTTCCTGCAGCGCTGTGATAAAGAGTCTCTCCTCTGCTCAGAGCAGCTGCGTAAGACCAACTTAAGAGATCCAAAATAACGTTGAAACTGTGTGTGTGTGTGTGTGTGTGTGTGTGTGTGTGTGTGTGTGTGTGTGTGTGTGTGTGTGTGCTGCAAAGAACAAAAAAAAAGGGGGAGAGAGAAGAGAGCTAAGAATCGTAATCTTCGTCGTCGTCCACGTTTTTGTTTGGCGCTGGGGCTGTGAGAGGTGCGGAGCTCATCATTGAGGGGTGGGGCTGGAAGGCCGTGTTGCCTTGAGGGTACACTGGAGCCATGGCGCTGCCCACTGACGCCGTGTTGCCCACGGGCATGTATGCATGGGGCGCAGAGGTGCTGCTGGGAAGTCAAACAGAGATGCAAACCGGGGGATTAGCCCATTTTTAGAACCTACATCGGCCCACTTCACGATCCAACGATACATCATTTATTCACCTAAAACCTTTAAAATTCAATGATTTAGGGGGAGCAAAGCCATATATTTTACACAGAAACAAATGGGAGCCTTCACAGGAGGACCTGATTGAAGCGAAGGAATAAATTAAGGAAGATCTGGGTCATTTAACACATTTCGTCACGCTTCTTAATGATGAGGTCAATGGATCAAGAGTGGAGAAACAGCGCCCCCCTGTGGCAAACAGCTGTAAAGTCACACCAAAAACCAAAACGGAGAGGCACCAGACGTTTGTCAGATGTTCAAATTAGATGTTTTTGACTAGTTTTTGTTTCTCTTTAATATTTAATCTTCACAGCTGTTCCCTTGCCTTTTAAGGGTCATTTCTTTTCAGCCAAGCCTTTCAATGCCTTGCCTTTATAGGGTTATTCCTTTTCAGCAAACCCTTGCATGAAAAGTTTATTTTTGGGGGTTTTTTGTTTATTGTAACCTACTATCCCTATTAAAAAAAAACCTAATTAAAAAAAAAAAAGGTGGATTTTTTTTTTACTAGGAAAACCACAAATTCATTTCAAGCACTGTAAATAAAAAAAATAAAAAAATTTAAAAAATTGCAAACTGAGTCTGTTTTTTTGTTGTTTTTTTTGGAAACAACTATTTGTTTACTGACTCATGTCGTTTTTATAACCCCCACCTGTGGAACCTGGACGCAGCCTGCAGCTTTGTGCTCGACTGCGAGCTGTCTTCTTCGTCTCCGTCTGTCTCGCTGTCCTCGGAGTCGTCCTGTCACCGTCACAATAAAAAAATGACTGAGCTCAATGGATTCAAAGGCCGCAGGGTACATTGTATTCATTTTCAGATTGGTGGTCCCAACGCTTAAATGGTTTTGTAATAGATGGAGATTCTAGCTTCCCAAAACTAAATGTTTCCACACAGAACTGCTCGTAACAGGATCCGTGAATCATTCGTTTTACACTATACCTAAACCCACCCACGTCCGTATTCAGGAAAGAGCCACCGAAACATTTTATGCTCTCTCCAGATGATAAAACCGCCTCCCACCTCTTGCTCGGAGTCGGTTCCTGACAACTTCTTGTCCTTTCCTTTTGCTCCGGTCCCTCCGTTCTTGCGGCCAGACCCTGGTTTTCGACCCCTGTGAAGAAAACAAGCTAAGTAAAACCTCAAGATGCCGACACCTGATCATAGATGACAACGCAATGGTTGCTAATCGTTAGCCAATCCTGTTTGAACTATGAGGATTAGCAAAGGATAGCATTAGCGTTTTAATATCGCGTTCATTCTAACAAAGACACGCATACCGCCGTGAGACTTTTTCTCCGACCACCTCAGTGTGGTTCTCTTCTCCCTCGCCCTGCATGTCCGGAACGGCAGCCACGAGATCTTTCAAGAAGTCAAACTGCTGCTCCAGCTCAATGCACTGTTTTCTGTGAAAATGAAAGCAAGCAAGGTATCGGGGGGTGAGTTGGGTTAGATGTTTTGTTGGTCGTTTGGGCTCTGTGAAAACGTACAGATGCGACGTTGTCATTGTTTTTGCGTTCCTAGACTGGGTCACTTGACAGGCCTTTGTAAGTAAGGATTCCAAAAAAAGCTCCAGGGCTCTTGCTGGTGTCTCAGTTAAAGAAGATTTATCTCTCTCTCTCACACACACACACACACACACACACACACACACACACACACACACACACACACAGAGACCCAGCATTCCAAACATTGATACAAGAAGGGAAAAAAACCTGCAACCTCAGCAAAAAAAGGATACAAATAATAACAGGTACAGCTGCAGCCACTTTGCCTATTTCTTCATCAGTTTGCATAATTTTCTTGATTCTTGCCTGAAAGAGAAAGGAAGGACACAATGACTCATCTCGAAATCCCACATAAAAGAACATAAACTACAATTCGGATGCTATTATTCGCCGCAAAACGTAATGGCAATAATACAGTTTAACGGAGGAAATGACGGGTTTATGAATATTTAGGCAACTTTATTGGACTCTTAACTTTATTGTTACGCACGTGAGCTGCTGCAGCACACATGCACAGTCCAACAAGAAATTTGCTGACAGACTTAAAACATAAGGTGCTATATGCTAAAAACAACGGCGAAATGACTTCGTTGAGTAACGATGGTATGATGTATCCCAGCAAACATATGGTAAGGCTACGCAACACAGTAAAACAAGGCTCTTTAACTGCGGTGTATTATCAGTATAATTTCTTAAAGGGCAGTAATAATTGACTTTTGGTCTTTATTTGGCTTGCTCGTTAGCAGGCCGTATGGCACTCATGCTAGGTAAAGAAGTTAGCCCAGTTGATTCACACCACACCGGGTTTAGCAATGTTTAAACTTACCGGAGGGAATCTGGAGTTATATTTCTTCTTTTTGCTCGGCATTATTTAATTACCCGGGGGCGGCCTAAAGTAAAACTTTATGTACGGTGGCGTACTAGCCTATATCATATATAATATGCCTCCACCGCGCACACACTAGATACAAGATACCAAAAGCTAGCCGGCTAGCTCGTTAGCATTTCGTCGTCACTCACTGCACGGTTTGTCAGACTGGTTCCGCGGGGTCACAATGCCCGTCCATCAGCCCCCAGCTTAATTTCTTTGACAAACTCTACCTTATGTTTGGCACACCACCGTGCAGTGGTCCTTTTTAACAACAATTTTAAAAGAAATGTACGGATCTAGACTATATTCCGGGTTGTATATGGTACAATATACAATCAATAGTGTACCGACTCCGATTGTTTTTAACACTTCTGTTGACATTAAACGACTTTGTTTGCACTATTCTAACTACTGTTTACTTAATTAGTGACTATAACAGGTGTTGTTACCCAAGGGAACATTTAATTTTTAAAATACAACTGAAAACGTTACCATAGCAGTTAAGCAGGACATTGTCATTGAACATTAAACAGACATTAAACTCTCATTATAAATCAATTTTAGCATATGTGAACACGCAGAGGCAGGTCGGTTTCAATATTGTTGTGCTTTGAATCAAACCGCTTGCTTAATAAACCTTTGACAATGCACCCATGCTCCACATTTTTAGTACACTGAAACTTGGAGATGTGCTTTAAATCCCTGAACTACAATTCCATAGACCCACTTCTGCTTCCAAACTCTCTTCCATTGGTAGACAAGAATCAGGTGATGCCCGTCGCGGAAGGGCAACCGTGGCATTGCCTGAACGAAATTAGCTTCCTGTTTAGATTGGCAAATTGACAGAACCTGAGGCTATAACAGTTCTTTATTTAAACCATATTAAACGTGGTTGGTTATTATTTTCCAGCAAAGAATTTTAAAAAATATATATAACCAGGCACTATCAAAAAAAAAAGCATAAGTAGACATAAGTGGAACTGAGATTACCTTTATTGTCGTCCTTAGAATAGATACGTTTAAGGAAAATAGGTAACGTACCCACAGGTATGACAACGTGTAGGCAGAAGCAGGTTATTAAAGGCTGCAAGAGCACAACACCCGTTTGGGAGAGCATTATTCCAGTTCTGAGGCTAAAGTGGCAGGTGGAGGGAGTAATGGGAACGTGTCCAATGGCGCACAGGTTTTCCAACCCTACCAATGACAGGAAGTTTATGGGCAAACACACGCGGTGGGATGACAGAAAAGGGTGAAGTCGGGGTAAAAACGGTTTGAAAAGGGCGTCGGCCTTGGCAGCGCCGACCCATTTGCCTCCCTCCGATGAGGAAAGAGAACCCTGGATGTCCGATCTGATTAGAGGTGAAGCACGCTTTGGGAAAAATGTCCCGAGGCAGCCCCGATGAGTGCTGGCCTGAACGCGACGCGTAGTTCCTGGAACGCTGCACCGAAGATGAGGAGGAGCGAGCCAGAGACCTGAAAGGGAAGGGAAAATTGCCTCAATATAATCATGCTGTGTGTAACCAAACAATCTTATATGAAAAGTATTGGATTTTTTTTGCTGTACCTCCCTGACCCAGCAGCTGTAAGGCTGGGCAACTGCGAATCAGGACAAGGACTTCCATCCTGACTGGGGCTGATGTTGAGGTTGGCGGTCAACTGAGGCATCTTTCGCGTGGCCTCGCTGTTAGATGCAGAGCTAGGGGGCTCCTTCTTAGCATCACCGAGTTGGAATGGGTTACAGGGAGGGCAGGTCCCGAACCCAGACCCAGTGCTGAACCTGACGGCCAAACTGTCACCGAAGAAGGAGTAGAGCTCCGAGTACATGGCGGGGAGAGAGACAGGGATCCATTCTTCCCAGGGACAGCAGGCCCCACCTGCCTGAAGATGGCTAGCTATTCCTGAGGCCACGTCGGACAGAGACTCCGGAGGGGGGCTGAGGCCGGGGGACCTCATGTTGTAGGCCGTCGCAGCTGCCACAGAGCCCAGCTCACCAGAGAGGGCTCCCTCTGCTGGCTGAGAAAGAGCCTTCAACTTCAGCAGCTGCTCTACTGCCACCTACAGGCAGAAAAAAGAAACCTCACTCACAGCAAATATAGTAAATTCAGGAAAGAGCAGGTGGTAACTTTGCATTAAATGCATGTTATACAATGCAAAGTTTATGAAAATAAACACTATAAAAAGCCACGAAAAGTAGGTATTTGACTGAAACCATTAAATTACAAAATTGTCCAAGTCGAAGATAACAACTGTGATTTACTTTTGCATGAAAATATCCATCCATCCATTTTCTTTACCTTTCTTTATCTTGCTTTTAAAATAATCTCTACAATTTGCCACTCAGGCCTTGACCAACAATTTGAAAAACATGAGTACATATCAGGAGAAAGCCTCTTAAATGATCACAACATCAGCTATATAAAAGGGCCTTTGTTGCCATTCAGACTGACCAAAATAGCTCCATAGACCTTATGTCCATCAGCTTTGACCTGGGCATTGGAAACAGAGTTGTCGTCCAACACAGCCTGGAGATTGGCCCAATAGGCAGGAAGATGTGGAAACAGGACTCTTTCAACAGCCTACAAACAAAAAAAACAAACATTATTTGCCACAAAAACAGATATAAGTAGCAGATTAGTATATAAATGTTTGGATAGATTCGTGCTAAGGTGTTAAAACAGCTGGGCAAAATATCCTTTCGATGAAGCCTGTCAAGCACTGTTATGCCTTTTGGTGATGGTTTTTATTTTCAAAATACATGTAACTATCTGCAGCTTTCTTAAATTACACAGTTCATTAGCGCATATTGTTATGTATTGTATATAAGATACAATGGCAGTAATTGGGAGGAATTTGTTTAATTATTCATGTGCGTAATTATTGAATCTTTCTGTCTTTTTACTAATTCAAATCTGTCTACAATTCAGAAATCTTATTATAAAGGCTGCCTTCCATTGTCCTAAAAATGTTAGGCTAACTGAAAGGTAATTATGGTACTGCAAATTTTAAATAAAATATTCCGGTTTATATTAAACATGCTAAATTGAATATGAGTTACCGGTACATATAACTTTTATTCAGAAAATAAATTGATGTCATCTTTGCTGATTTTGCCTGGGTGAGATGGCGCCATCTAGTGGACTAAACATGTATTCGATTTTTTGTGTGTGTGTGTGTTCAAACCAGAAAATTCTTAAGAATAATAACTTCAATTAAACACAATAACTATACAGGCATTAACACTGCCACTTATATGGGCCCGCCTGATGTCAAAAGTGGGCCTTTTGGTCCCGAGTAGTGAACCTACCTTCCAGCCCAGGGCATGAAGTCCTACCACCGCTCCATAGTGAGAGCACAGCGGTCTGACCGGATCAGACAGGACCTTTTGGAGTGATAGCAGGACCTGATGGTAAAGACCACCAACCAGGTCTCCGTGAATCCTGGCAAACAACAACAACAAATACTGTGGAGATAGAAACTGTATAATACATACGGACATCCACTGTAATTAAAAAGACAATCTAATTAACACAGGCTGCTAAGGCTCTATATATATTGTAACGCCGTTAATGCCAAGGTCACAACGTTCCGTGCGTGACTAAATTCCTCACCAGAATATGTGGCTGAGCAGCAGGGCAGCGTAATCCCTGAGTGTCCAGTGGTCATTGAGCGGGTTGATGGAGGCAGCCAGCGGCTCCAGGATGCAGTACATGACACTGGACACTAGGCTGCGTACGTAGGAGCCCAGGTACAGGTAAGGATTCCGGACAAGGCTTTTCACCATATGGAGAAGCCTGTTGAGCTGCTCCAAGTCGTGACTCACCGATTTCACCTGCACGGATGAGGAGAAGCATTTATCCACTTTGCGGTTAACCCACCCTGACAGGTTCAATTAAAGGCTTCTGTGTACAACACAGCAAACCTTGTGAAGCAGGTCAGAAAAGAAGACATACCCCACTGATGACATACACAAAGTAGGGTAGGAGGGCAGCGATCTTGGAGTTGGACTGAAGGTCCAACAGAGCGACCTCAAAAAGGGGGGGAAAAAAAAAAAAGTGAGATGCAAATCATTGTAGAGTACCAAGAGATGGCTGCAGGTTTTTCAGGGTCATACCTTCATGAGGTGGGGGTCATCTCCCAGGATGGCTCGTGTGACCTGCTGGTAATACTTCAACAGCTCGTCTGACAGCGACTGCACTGCTGTCGGAACTGGGGATCAACGGAAAAAATAAATAAAAAAAACCATTTTGCATCTTGAAGACCCCTTTTCAAAAGAAATATAGGTCATAAATAAGCTTCCCACCTTAAAATATACAAACAAGCGTTTTTTTTTTTGTTGCATGACAACATGGCCAGAACGAACTTTAACGTTCCATTCTTTCCTTGAAATTATTTTCCAGGATATTTCCAGGACATTTTCAGCTGCTACAGCATGACGGATAATTATCACGCCATATTCTGAAACATACTAGAGAGAAGCAGACGGAGGTGAATTAAGTTTCCAGGATAACTTGTGTATTTCCAGGAAATGTGACCTTTTTTTCCCCTTCATTTTCCACAACTAAAATTGGTCAATAATTTTTCCAGGTTTTCCAGGGTGCGTCGTAATCTTGAGTAGGTGGAATGTGTGGCTGAGACTCACCCGTGCCCTGGTTTTCCAGGTTTCCTTTCCCATCCAGGTAAGACACATTCACTTAAACAGGAAGGAAAAAGGATATTACATCAATCTTCTGGCTGGGATTATTCAGTCATTAGCTGCTTAACCGGGGGGTCTTACCTCGAACAACAGTTTCAGCACAGCCCTTTGGAATATTCGTAGCCAAAGCGAGCTCCACCAGGTTGACGTCCCGATCCTCAATGAGGAAAAGCTCGCCTTCTTTCAGGGATCGAAATGGGGTTGCATCTTGGGCGCCGCAGCCAAAAATTGCCTAATGGATGCACAGAAAGATAAGAAATACGTGATATGATATGGGATAAGATGACTAAATTCCCACCTCCACATTGCTCCAGCGCAGAGCTCGGTTGAAGTCCTCCACCGTCAGCTTTCTCCTTTTGGCATGTTTCATGAACTGAGAGCTGCTCTGTTAGGGGTAACAGACATAATGATGACGTCATGTAATAAGCCCCCCCCAAAAAACCCATTCGACGCACGATCTCTCATAGATCCAGCACCGACCTGCGTCGCTTCCCTGAGGCGGTAACACACATCCTCAGCCAGCAGCGCCGCCACATCGTCATCCAGCTCGACACCTGTGCTCTCCGCCATGAGTCTGACGGACTCATGGGAAACCTCCGCGAAACGGCGCTCGTCCCGGTCATTCATGTTCACCGCCACAAGCTGAAAGGGGGGAAAACATTCTCCAATTAGCTCTGTATTGTTACGTTATTGAAGCGTAAAAGTCAAAACACTTCCCAGGGGGCCATTCAACTTTTGCCGAAGTCTCTAATGGAATTTGTACAGAATTCCCTTTGAATAGTTGCACTTTTGTCATCTAGCAAAATAACCTGCATTAGTGAAATCGTGTATTTAATCAACAGACGGCTACCTGAAAGACCCATTTAGGATGCTAGTTCCACAATATATTGTACAGGACCAGTCGCAAACTGGAATAATTATGATACAGCCGGAACCGGCTGCACCCGATAAAAAATAAAACAGAAGCCGGCAATACCTTCTGAAAGCAAATGTCCAATGTTTACTATAGTTTAATCCACTTAAATGGATCACACATAGTTGGACATCACTGTTGTGTTTTTCTTCTTTTTCTTCTTCTTCTACTACTTCCTCTTTGTCGTCGTCTTCTTCTTAGTATAACAGACGCGTGTCTCCATGGGGTCCCACTACCGCCACCGAGTGGCCTGTCTGTAATCCTGCACTTTCTTCATAACCGCTGTTGATTCGAATCTAAACGTCGGTGTCCTTGTCCTGATTCCACACATTCCACAGTTTTTAGTCTGTCTCCAGATATTTTATTCTTTATTCTGTCTTCCCCTTAACAGTCCAGATAGGTGTGTTTTAGCGATGTGCAATTTATTGTTTGGATTAAACCTTTATTTGACCAGGAGTATTTTTTTCAGTGAGTCCTTGCAAATAAAACACAAGTTTCAAAAATCACACAGTTAAAACACAAGCAAAGGGCAAATTAAAGAAAAAGATTAAATTTACAACCTGATTACGACAAATATGTGCATGCCGCGGAGCCTCATGACCTCTGTTTGAAATTAAAATCTCTTAATTAAATCATTTTTGAAATGAAAGTAATTTCCAGTCTTTCTGTATTTCACATGTGCAAAAAAATATTCTGATAATACTTGCCACCATCACCCTGTGACTATGCAACAGAAAAAGCTTTTTATTTTTTTAGTAATTATTTTAAAATCAATTTTTCCTTTTTTTTTTTTAAAAAAGGCACTTGATAAAGGACCAATTTCAGACAGGGGACATATTGATAAGTGTTGATTTACAATTGTGGATAGGTGGCTTTAGATATTAAGAAAATGGCACTTTGAGTTGTTATGGAAAAGTAAAGTTGATATTTTTCTTTTTTATCACACTTTGTTTCCCTGATTGCCATTCTCAGAATTAAAATACTTTAATTTATTGTGTAACAATACCAATGTTTGCTAAATAAGGCCATCTTCAGACTAGAATCCATTCTCAGCATTGTGCAAAATGGAATTAAAACCCCAAGACTAAAGAGAAGAAAATGTTTATTGGTGTTGTCAAACAATTAGTATTTACAAGCATTAATAAATTATATCCATAGCTGCAAATGACACACTTCAATAGACAACATTGTACTAAATTATTACAATCGAGCCCCAAGAGAGGGCCAAATCCATAACTAAAACAGTTTCAGGCCCACTGAAGAAGCTCAAGTTCAAGCTCAAGCTCACTTAAAAAATAGAATTTAAAAAAAAGAAGGGGAAAAAAAGCTATTTAAAAATATAAATTGGTTGGCTAGATAACCATTTAAAAGGCTCGGTTTTCCCAGGCCTCCTGAGCTTTGCCGCTCTCCATGTGCTGCAGGTGGAGGGCCAAGGGGAGCAGTAGGTCACTGAGGTGCTGACTGGAGAAGGTGAAGGCGTTGTGCGCTCCGACCTCTCCAGACGGGGTGCTGAGCGGAGAAATGGGGGGAGAAGAAGAAGTGGAAGAGCCATGTGGTGCAGCGGTACCAGGAGCAGTGGGCAAGGACAGCCCAGGTGGGGGATGAAGGAAGGGGCTCCCTTGGGCCTGCGGTGAGGGCTTGATCTTGTCGGGAAGGCCGTGTTGAAAGCGACAGCGCGTGCCATTGAGGCAGAAACCGAACGCGGTGAAGGTGCGGCACAAAGGCAAACATGGTTTCGAGCCTTTGGCTTGGGGAACATACGGGGAGGTGCAGAGCGGCGTCTTCTCTTTGGTGCCGTCGGGAGATTCAGCGCCGACGCCTCGGCCCTCCACGTGCAAGAAGTTGCAACGGGTGCCGAAAGGGCAAATCCCGAAGGAGCAGAAGCTACGGCAGGGGACGTTCCTGCGACGCCGATGCGCGTGGCGCTGCTCGGTCGGGTTGTGGACGAACAGGCAGCGGCTGCCGTAGTAACAGTAGCCGGTCGTGTGGTAGCTCCTGCACAGCTCCGTTTTGTATTTTGGGTGGTGGAACGGGATGTGCAGCTCGTGGAGGCCATGTGCAAACTGGCAGCGTTCGCCATACTTGCAGAAGCCAGTGGCGGAGTAGCTGGTGCAGAGCTCCGTCTTGTAACGGGTGGAACAGACCCAGGGCAGCGGAGTTGGAGAGGTGGTGGTTTCCACCTGGGGAAGGAGGGCCTTTGCCAGGGAGAGTCCGGCACCGTCACCCTCAGAATCCTCATTGGCCAGCAGGGTGTCCACCATCTCTTGGTCTTGGCATGAAGGCAGAAACAACTCATCCCTGTTGGTCTAATGAATAAAAAATAAAATTAGATTCCAGCCAGACTAACCTCTTTACATCAAAAGTAAGTTACGTTAATATTTACACCAACCGCAGTCATTATATACCCAATTAACAGCAAGTTTTGATTGAAACACATATAACAGGCCCATTTGACTTACCTGTAGCATGATATCCGACAGATAGATGGCAAATTGTGCAATTGAGGAGCCCAGCTCTGACTTAAAGCAGCCACAAAGCCAGTCTCAGCACAGAGACCCCGTTGAAGAAGTTGTTTAAATAATAATAATTAAAAAAAAAAAACTCCTGCAAAAACCGACACTGACTTTGTCTTCTTTTAAAACGAATTTCCACTCCCACCTTCCGCGTTCAATTAACATCAGCTGAGTTCCGCAACCAATTAGCCAATCACGTCACATGCTGTGAACTCCCCTGGTAGCGGGTTAAAAGAATTAACTCACGTGGCTGGGGGAAAATGTTCATATTCCTTTGCGTGTTTGGATCATCGTTTAATAATTTTCTTATTTCTGTACTTTAGAATACTTTTACTTAAGAGTAATAAACATTAAATACTTATGATAATACTAGATTCAAAATAATGCAGTTAATTAGTAAATATCCGGTTCCCCCTTTACTTTCCTCTCAGTGGTTCGGCCAATCTATCCGATTTCGCGAAAGGCTTTTAAGAGAGCAAGCCTCCGACAGTACAATCATGAACAAATATGACAAGTCTTGACAGCTGACAGAGGAAAATCAGGCTTTGAAGAGCTCAAAAGTCTATATAGCGTCACTAACAGACGCTTTATATATAGGCCTTGTGATGAGTTGCCTCGTCGCCTGATGACTCCAGCCAGGGGTCCAGGAGGTGGAAGCAAATGGATGGATGGTTTTTACTTAGTTCAGTGTTGATACAAATCCTCAGTGAAACAGGCAGATGCACATTAATTACAAACTGCAAGTTGTGTGAGTTCATGACCCAGCAGGCATCTTCTTTATTTGCCATCCAGCAGCACTGTAAATATGGTTTTTTAAACTAAAAAAAAAACATAATGCATGTTTGTCTTTGGGACACCTCAAAGTGATGGTGCAGTGGCTGAAAAATGAGTTTTACGTGACACGGTCAGCAACAGTGAAGAGACCTTTAAGTATTTATGTACATTTGTATTGGTGTACATTGAAGAAAAAGTCAAGCATTGAGATAGAGGGGAAAAATTTATTATTTTTTCACCTAATACATGTTAATGCATACAGACACAATGAAAAATTTAAACCGTAGGTTGTTTGGTCTGTATACAAAAATTAGCACCCTGTCCTACTTCAAGTGACGTCTCCGACCCTGCAGGGAGCCAGTTTTGACCTTTAGTAGAGCTGTAATGTTGTCGATTGCATGTTTGTTTGTTTTGTTTGTTTTTTTTTTGGGGGGGGGGGGGCAACAAACTATAAAATATGACATATTCCGACTTTTCTTTTCATATCCATGAACCCAACAGCATTTAATTTTACCTCTGGGAGAAGAACCATACCCAGAGGGTGACAAAACCTGCTGATAAACCTAATTATCTTTTGTAGGTTGCAGCTGCTTGACTTGAAAGAACCGACCGCCAATGTGTTTCCTTACATTTGAGTTAAAAACATTACAAAACAGCACTTTCTCGACATTCCACTCAAAGAAAGCAATTTTTTATTTTTTTATTTTTTTTCCGGATTGAGCACAATGTTTAATTTAGGAATTTTTTTTTATGCAAACAAATTCAATTCCAGATTTCTAATAACTGCAAAATGGCTATTCAAGGTATAGCAGTGACAAGATGATGGATAGACAATATGCAACAATTCTCAGTGACTTACAAAAATATGATTCTAACATGATGCACGAGACAAAGTCCTGATTTATGGTTGATGAATAGTTTTACAACAAATGGCGGTTCAATTCAACATCAGGCCCAATTTGACGGGTGCCCCCTTTCGGCGTTGGTGAAGGGAAACCGAATGTTTGACATCACTCTGATTTGGCCCCGGAGCTTTCGTTTGGGGTCGACTGCCTGGCCATCTTTACAGCTCCTGACAGGGTGAGAGGTCACATGCACTGGGGGTGGGGGGTGGGGGGGGGGTAGCTGATGACAATGAGTGGAAAAAACACGAAATAGGCTGAGGGCGGCTCAGTCAATGAGTCTGCGCTACTTGAACCGGCGACTGCGCGCGTTCAAGAACTACAACTAACAGCCAGGAAGGTGTTAATATATAAACGAGTGTAAAGTTAAAATCTTCAAATTTGACCTTCAGCCCGTTACGCTTGACCTGAACAGTCTCCCAATTCCGCCTCCCCCGCCTCAAATTCCCCTTTTTGACTGTAGATCCCCCGATCGAGTAAATATTTACAAAAGGATAATGTATATGAAAAAACGAAACAAAAAACAAACAAACAAATGTGCTTCGTCGCCATGGTTTCGATACAAGAAATATATCTGATTTAAAGTATGGTTTTTAAAACAGCCGGTATAGACAAAGGAAGCAAGAATTCGACATCTGTCATAAAAACTACGAAACCCACAGTGTAATTCTGCCACTGTGCTGGTGGAAAACCGGTGTGTTGTGTCTCACAAAGCCTTTAGAAATAAACCGAGGACTAAAAAAAGGTAGGGGGACGCTGAAAATAGAGGAAATCAAACACTACGGGGAGGGCGTACTGCGCCACCTTCGCTAAGCGACGACCTGAACGAAGACTCTTCCGACTAAAACCGCACGCGCGGCGTCTCGGTGGCCGGCTCCGAGTCCCCCCCCCCCGATCTTCAGTCCTCCAGGACGATGGGCTCGCTGGTGCTGGAGGGGAGCAGGGGCATGGCGCGGGGGGGTAGCGGCAGCTTGATCCGGACCAGGAGGTGAGGTTTTCTTGCGGCCTGACGCATCTCCGACTGGGTCAGGTGTTTCCGTAAAGCCCTGGTGGGAAGATGACACCAGAATGCGTTAAAATAAATAAATAAAGTAATGCTCAATGCTGATTGGTTACAAGGGTGACCTAATATTTTAGGCCAAGGTTTTCACCCCCTTTGTTTGGGACTGTTAACGTTGAATTTAACCGCACGTGTCGTCAAAGCGTACCTGGTGTCCTTGGTAGCCACAAACACAACAGGATTGGGGGCCTCCCCCTGGCTGATCTTCTGCCGCTTGATGACCGACTGAGACATGGCTCTCATACCTGAAGTATACGGCCTCCCATTGGCTGGAAAGTTCACCGCGGTCGCCTGGGAACCAGTGAGAGCACAGGTGGGCGAACAGAGCAATATCATGGACATAGTTAGATATCGCTTGCCGCTTTAACTTGGTTTCACAAAATACAGGCATTTACGACTTAGGAATTGCAGCCATTTTGTTTTTTTTCCCAGAATTTTTTTTTTTTTTTTTTTTTTCACTTTAACATGTA
>BJFM01001293.1:1129-17117 GCA_016586285.1 Arothron firmamentum
ATCAAAATATTAAAAAGGCTTCAGATTCATCCTAGTAGGTGTGACTAAATCAGGACTTCACAATTCAAAAATGTACCCAACAAATTGTCTCTTCATTGTTGTGGGATAGGAAACGCTTCACACATCAACCTGAAACTGTGGTTATGTTTCATTTAATTCATGGCTTCTTCCCTTTATTGGCTCGGGGATGGACGACAAGAGAAGTGTCATCAGTTCCAGCCAAGTTGAGGAGTATCGCAGAAAAAAGGAAATCACCATTCGAGGCACAGGCTGCCCGAAACCCGTCATCAAATTCCACCAGGCGCATTTTCCCCGTAATGAACCCTTCCGGAACTACACAGCAGCATAATCTCTCGAGACTGGTTACTCATAACATGAATTTGTCTTCATCGAGACTACGTAATGGATGTAGTGATGCAGCAAAACTTCAAGGAGCCCACCGCCATTCAGGCTCAAGGTTTCCCTCTGGCCCTCAGTGGAAGAGACATGGTGGGCATTGCTCAAACCGGCTCTGGGAAGACCTTATCAGTGAGTCCTATGGCTTGTTTTCCGTATCACAAAAGATGTTACAGTAGAAATCGCCATGCAGCACATTTGGCCTCCTTCTCTTTCCTTTCACTTTAGTATCTCCTGCCTGCTATTGTGCACATCAATCATCAGCCCTACTTGGAGCGTGGAGATGGACCCATAGTAAGTGAGACAGCCCGCAGCACCAACAAGGGCACCGCCTACACCTTCTTCACCCCGGGCAACGTGCGCCGAGCCAAGCGAGCTGATCCGGGTTCTGGAGGAGGCCCGACAGGCCATCAATCCCAAACTGCTGCAGCTGGTTGACAATGGGCGTGGAGGAGGTGGAGGAGGTACTCGGAAGTTACCTCAGTGTTTTATTCCACAGTGCGAAGATTGAGCTGCTAGCGTAGCGCTTAAAAGTTTAAAATTCACCTTTGTAGTTCTTTCTTGTGAATCTGTTATCTCATGATGTAACCGAGTCCTGTCTGATGGTAGTTTGTCCACCTGTTTTTGTTCCAGGCGGTCGGCCTCGCTTCCGTGGCGGCTCCGGCTCCAACAACCCTAACCTGATGTACCAGGACGAGTGCGACAGGCGCATGCGCTCGGTTGGCGGCGGCGGTGGCGGCAGCGCCAAGGACAGCAACAGCAGCGGCAATTAGGGTCGCGATAGCCGCACAGGGAGCAGCCGGGAGAGCGAGCTCTCCTCCTCCTCCTCCTCCTCCAGAGACTCTGGGTCCACCTCCTCCAGCCAGTACCAAAATAACAGCAGCAGCTGTCAGTACGGAGGCTCCAGGTTGGGATCTGCAGCTGGGGGCGAGGGAGGGGGCCAGCCCCCTCCTCCTCCACATCCTCCACATCCTCCCGGTCCCCAGCCCCTGATGGCCCAGCAGTTCAACCCTCCGCAGCCCATGATGGGCCTGATGGGACACGCTCCGTTCCAGTTCGCTCCTGCCCCGGGCAGGAACTGATGCGGTGACACACACGGCACAACACACGCCACAGCCAGCGTTCCAATATGGGAGACATCTGGGTTTAGTTTTGAGCCCCGACAGCAGTTCAGGCATGTTTAGTTGGAGCAGACACACGAGTGCACGGTGCTTGACAACGATCTGAAGTTAAACCAGTCAGTGTTTCTAACTTGTGTTTTGTGGTGTTGCCCTGCGTTGCTTTTCCCTTGAGGTGTTATAGGTAGGTATAGAAGCCTTATTTGTGTAACTTCTGTAGGTTGTTTTCTGCCCCCTCAACTCTAAATGAGTGTTATAATCTTTTTGACTGCATGGACTCCAGATGGTTGAACCTGATTGTCTTAACCACCATTTCCTGTAGGGTACTCTCTAAATTGCTCGTGTTGGTCGGTGCACTAGTCGGTCGGTGCACTAGTGATCCAAGTCCTTTTTAAATTTTTTTTTAAATAAACCACCTCCCTGAAACTTAGTTGACCAGCTCTCCTTAACCCTTGTGTGCAGTCACATTTGCTTCAGTTGAGTTTTTTTAAGCCTCCAAAGTTCTGAAATCCTTCTTCCAGACTGAAAGACGGGAAAGGAGCAGCTCATGACACATCAGCAGTTCACCAGGAAAAAGAGACAAACTTTATTACGTGTTGCGGTTCTCTTTCCAGTGTTATGTTCTTTCACATTGCACGAGTCAGATGGAGGTCAGAGAACTGCCGTCATTCATATTTACAGAGCAGTCTTGCTGTAGATGAGTGCTGCAGGTGACCCGAGTCCCAGTAGTGAAGTGAGCAGCCTGACACCGTAGGTTTCTGAGGCGTCTGGGTGCAGCTCCGTTTGCGCGCTCAACGTTTTGGAAGAATTTACTTGGTGCTGGAAATGCTAACTTTTACACACAAGCTAAACGCTAAGAGCCTTCGCAATTTAATTCAACATGGCGCTGAAAATGAAGATGTGGCTTCAAAGATTCCGGTTGCAATGGAGCGGATCTGCACCCCGGACAACCAAAAAAGCAAAAACGGCGAGTAACAACAGAAAACCTTCCAAACATACAACATTTGTGTGATAGAACGGCGAGACAGGCACGTACGGCAGATGTACAACTTCGATCGTGGGAATGAAACGGGGGAAATGATGACAACATTCTTTTTGCAAATCAAATAGTGTCAAATAAGTAGCCATCACTGGTCAGAGTTTTGAAACCGGCTTCAGCTGTGTTGTCAGAGCATGCAGAGACAGGAAACAGCTGATACAGGACGAGACCCAACGACCTCCAGGTGGAAGGAGGAGGCATCTCGTGAGCCGACGTGCACGCGAGATGTGTTTCTCTGCCTTCTTTTTGATGCTGCCTGCTGGTAAACTGGAGGACGATGATGCACTTTTTGTTTGAACGTCAAGACACACACACACACACACACACACACACACACACACAGCAGGCTACACACACACGGCTGGTTTTAAAGCAAAGCACACACGTTACGCTGACTGAGCATGAGCGTGATCCCAGGAAACAACCCATAATTAAGAAAAAAAAAAAAAAAAAGACTGACATGACAAACAATACAGGAAAGTGTTTCTCTTCTGACTGTCAAGCTGGATAGTCGTTTCAGGAAAGGAACCAAGAGTCTGACTGCAGAGAGTTCGTCATGCTGCGGAGGTCTCCAAACGCTATAGGTTCCCCCACGAGTCCGGAGGAGGAAAGTGTTCTAGACTGCCGCTCTCGCTGTGCGCTTGCTCTCCCAAGGAGAAGGTCAGGCCGTACTGCAGCTGCACTTTCTCCTGCAACAGTGACACGGCCAGGGTGTTACAGGAAGTTATCCTACATTGTATTTGCATAAAAAAAAATATATATATATATACATCTGACTATAAATTATATTTGCTCCTGGGTGTCAAGCTGAGTGTTGAGGTGTCCAGATGTGGGTTCACCTTGTTTGGGTTTGCCAGCAGCAGGATCTGTGTGACAGCAGCAGGGGGAAGGATGGGGTTGAAGGCCGGGAGCTCCGTTCCTGATGGCGGCTGCAGCTTCACCGCCATGGTCTGTGGCGGTGCCAAAACACAGACGGAGGGGCAGGTTAGCTTCCCAGCGCGAGCTGGCGTGAGATGGAGGCATTCCACGCTCACCTTGGGAGCTGTGACCCGGAAGTTGATGCCTGTGACGGGGACCGGAGCAGACGACAGCATGGAGATGATGACCACCAGCACGTCGGGACGGGACGGGGGCGAGTTGCGGGCGAAGTGGAACAGCACCCGCAGGCTGTGACCGTCGAACACCGTCACGGGTAAAAGACTACCTGCGGGGACAGAGGAGGGTCAGGCCTGGAACCGGATCTGGACCAAGGTTGGCAACCGCCGTGCTCACTCACTGGGCTGAATGGATTCTAGCGGGACAAAAACATCTGTCAGGGTGACTTCGGGAGGTGGGGGAGGAGTCTCAATGTGTGCTGGAGGCATATCCAGGAGGGTTGCGCCGGCGCACGGCTGAGGGTTGTGCACGGGCTCGGCGGAGAAGGCTGGGATGGGGGCTGGCGTGAGGTTGGAGCCGGATTTGCTCTGAAGGTCTCTCAGGGTCGGTTTGACCTGCTGCTTGTCCCTAAAACCAGAAGTGAACTTTCACTGTGCTCTCGCAAAACACACACACACACACCTTTACGAGCTCAGGTTTCTGCTCCATCATGCTCACACACACACTCTCTCACACACACAGGTAAGCTGCAAACACAATGGTCCATCTACAAAAAGGGGGACTGTAGCTTTAACAGGATTCTAATTAAAAAAACAAAAAAAACAAGCTATTTTTCTCTGCCAATAACCGATTGAACCAAACGCACGTGGACCAATCAGCAACACAGACGTGCAGCAAAAATATGACATGCCAGCTCCCAACATCTGGATGATGAGAATAATGCATACCATTTGACCTGCAGGCCCTCCGGAGGCAGAGACTGCTGCAGCAGGCTTTTCCCCAGGAGGTCCAGTTCATCCAGGGCTGAGCTCCCCGAGGTGGAACCAGACAAGGTGGGCTGGGAGAGGGTGGGGGGGTCAGGACTCAGGAGGAGACTGGGTGCTGCTGGGATGTCTGCGTCAATGCTGTCAGAGGACTGGAGCAGAAAGGGTGTGTGTGTGTGTGTGTGTGTGTGTGTGTGGAGAGCAGAGCAATGGTTTAGGAACAACGCTGTCTGATTGGTGGATTGAAAGCTTCACTGCTTTGATATCAGATCCTTCCTCCACTCACCTGGAAGGAGTCCCACGCTGTGGAGTCCTCAGGCTGTGAGGGGGGGTTGGAGGTGTGTGTTCCTTCACTTAATCCTGACACATGAACACACAAGCACACACAACGATTAAAATGCATCCCCGCCTTCTGCGGCCACAAGTGCCCTGAAGCACACAAGCTTGTTACCGAGTGACATAAGCTCGTCGTCAAGGAGGCTGATTCCGATTTCTTGGGAGGGGGCGTTCAGGCTGTCTGTCGGGGTGGGAAACTCTGGGAACGAGGGCGGCGACTGTGGCGATGTGTCCAATCCGGTCAGGTCCAGCAGCGCCGTCCCTCCTTCTGCCACAGACAGATCCAGGCCCGCTCATCACGCACAGCCTTTCCCCGCCAAAGCCGGAACCGTTCCCGTGCGTGGGCTCGGGAGGGGCCTACCCACCTGACTGTTTTGATCTGTTGCCGTTGCCGTTGACGATCTCCCCCTTCACCTGCTGCTTGTACAGGTTGATGACGTGAGTCAGGCTGTCGTTGGCCTGCAGAATCTCCGCTGGAACCAAACCAAAGGCACGTTTTCCCTCCTTCCGTCTTGTTTTAGGGCGGTCAAGCATTTCCTTCTAAAGGAGAAGATATCGACTGAATGCTCACCCAGAGCCTCGTCGTTGTCCTCCGTGTCGCTCGCCAGCCTGAAGAGCGTAGGTCTCATCTTCTCACAGCGCTGGTACAGGTCCTGAGGACACACAGCGCAAGGAAGGAGCGTTCACCTCGCCGTTCGCCCAGTAGTGGGGAAACTCTGGGCCCTGCGCTTCACCTGAACCAGCTCTGCGTTGCTCTGACTGGTGGCGGTGCTGTCGTAGCCCTGCAGGAGCTGGGTCAGCAGAGCCACGCTCTCCTTCACTTCCTGGATGGCGTTCACCCTCTTGGTCACCTTCTCTGTTCGCTTCTGGTCCTGAGAGCGAGCAACCAACCCGTTTCCACAGAGTTCGCTGGTGAAATGATTGTGCAACCGGGCAGAGCATTACCTCCTGAACCATTTCCTTGATGAGCTTGTTGGCAGCTTTCAGATCCTCTGGGTGTGAACTGTTCAACAGGCGAGACAACATCTGACGGAGCGCAAGCGCAGAAGTCACGTGGGACAGCACGTTCACCAAACACACACAAAGACAAACACAGTTAAGATGCTAGCGCCAAAGCTAAAAGAAACAAAGATCCAGTCACACTCTGACACCTGTCCAAGAACCAGACATCTGCTTACTTTTGACTTCTCCTCGTCCTCAAAAATGGCGTTTTTGGGTCTGGGCGGAGGGAGGTTCAGCAGCTTGTCGGCCGACAGTTCTGGGTCTTGTTTAATGATACCTGATGGACAAAGAGGAAAGGAGCGGGTTCCGGTGGCGTCTATCAGCTGGAACAGAGACATTTCCCGGGGGTTGGTCTGAAGGGAAGCGCCATTTTACCTTGCTTCTTCAGCATCTGGTAGGCATCCGAGATCTTGGCCTCGTCAGGTAACGCCACAGTCCAGCTATAGATCAGCTCCAGAACCTTCTTTTTTACCGGCTCTGGTGAGCGTGAGCCCAGGTACTGACACATAGAAGCACATGAGGAACACGCAGCACACACCTAAAAAGAACTCCTGTCTTGGATCAACAGCTGGCCCGAAGGCCACTCGGACATCCTACCTTGGGAGAAACCACTTTGATGAGCTCATTGAGGAAGCGGAACTTGCCCACTTCGCTGTGAAACCGCTTGCCACAGTTTTTCATACACGTTTCCAGAACCTAGAGGGCAAAAAGTTGCCAAAAACACGGGTAAATCCAGCTCAATCCCACAACGTTCACTGACAATCTCAACATTTTTTACTGTTCATTCCTGAAAGAACAGCACATTTGTGCCTTCTTTGAAAAGCACTTCAGATTCTCATCTTTATCCTGTGCGCCAGCTCAGAGACTCATTTTCTCACAAGATTCCCACCCCTTCAAAACCATCTCTGTCCACAGTTTAACATTGTGCTGCTCCAAACACCTTTCCACTTTGGTGTCTCCTCCCTGTCTTCTGAGCTTTACTGATATTAGCAGCCATCTCTAGCACAAAGACAAGAAGCCAACATCACTGCTAAGCCAGGAACTCACTCCTCAGAACCTATTGCTATAACTATTCCTAACCCATTACTCAATTAATTTGGAAACAAGAGGAATTGAGTTGTCTTCTGCATCCTTCAACAAGCTTGGGCAGAGCTGTGGTCACAAAAACACACATACTCTAACTTAAGCTTGTCAACAATGGATGCTGTTTCTTCTTCCAAGTTTGGTCTTTGCTTTAGCAGGCATGGAGGCTTGACTGATGTGGAACTAAAAAAGACAGTTCAACACTTTAAACTGGAGTAGAGTCGTAGTGAGTCACACAGGAACTGCTTAATGACACATCTTTGCAGTTTATGGCTTCATCAGTTCTCCCATTTCGCCTCAAGAGAACAGAATCTGTGCTTCGATCTAAAAATCAAACCCTGATCCACCACATCCAGCCTAATGGCAGCTAAACATTTAAAGCAGCCATTGTCTCATAAATGCAGCCCCCCCCCAGGCTCAGTATCTGCTGAAGCTGGCGATAGAACATCTGCTGGCTCAGATTTAAACTCACCAACAGCGCTTGCATGGCCTCCCACTCCTGTGGAGACTGAATCTTGTGGGCCAGCAGTCTGGTGGCCAGCTGAGGCCTGGAATTGATGTAAGAAACCACAGTGAGTATCCAAAACACTGCAAACCACACACACAACCAACAAAAGTAATGCCAGGCAAGACGTGTGTGTGTGTGTGTGTGTGTGTGTGTGTGTGGATCGACCACACTTCTTCCTCTCACCCCTCCAAATCACTGTTAAGTTGGTCACAGAAGGCATGGATGCTGCTCCAGTCTGTGTCCCTGTTGAGGGGGTTTGTGGCTCTGTCTGAAACGTGAGATGGCAGAAGGGACAGATGTTGCACATGTGGCACACCACAATGGAACCTAATAATAATATGAATAACAATAATAACTTCTGTGTGAGCATTTGTAGCCGTATTATCAACAGATGCATGCTTATTCTGTAACGATCCTATATTTTTTTACATACACCATGTTAAATATGCCTACTTAAATTAATTGCATGAGCGAGTACAACATGTTAAAAACATTTTTTGCTTTAAACATCGGCAGAAATGTCAGAAATCTGAGTATGTCGTCATTCAACTTAACAGACTTTAAAATGGTATCAGACATTTCAGAGAATTAGTGAGAGGCAAAGGTTTTTTAAAATGCAGTGTTCATTCAACAACTAAAATAGACAGTAATGGCTTCGGCATAGATTAGAGTATCAAAAATACCACATCAAGAGAACCGATCAGAGAGAACAACATAACAGGTTCTGGGGTCATATTAGCTAGCGTGCTGTTAAAACACGGTTTCGCCTAGAACTTTCTTTCGAGGCCAGCCCATTGACTTGATCATAATTTTACCTTCTGGGACCAAATACGGGGAGCCACAATCTTAAGGCCCACTAACGGTACGTATGTGAGCTACAGAGCCGTCAAGCTAACGCTAGGTCGGGCTGTATTTGTGTGCTGACAGCTGGGAAGCGCTGCGGCTCAGGAGCTAGGTTAGCATCCTGGATACGACGACCGGATATCCCCGTCTGCTGGGATACTCGCCGCTGCGGTCACCTGTCATCTTATCAACAACTTACGGATCATAACCGTGCGTCAGTGCCGGCTGTTTCCGAGCACCAATGGCTTTGCAGAATAAGTTTCAGATACTCACTGATACGAGACTCCAAACTCTCCGCATCAGGCGGCGCAGCCATGACTGCGAGATTTATGTGGCGTGTCAGTCTCGCGAGGGATGCGCAAGACGACGCAGCATTAAGTGACGTAGATCCCGTTTGAATAGAAAAATCGTTTCCGCATAGAGACACTGCTGGAAGTTATTTGGCTTCAGAATTATTTGTAATATATTTCTTTTAGATTATTGGTTTTTGTTTTCTGGTGTGCAAAATACGCATTTTTCTAAAGCAAATATGAAAACTTTTAAATTTATTTGGTAAGATTTTCTTAGAGTCTCTCTATCAGAATCATTTCTACGAACGGGGCGTCATTATAGCCAGACGCACGTACGTATACCGGAAGTAAAGTTATTTGTTTCTCTATATATCTATCTCTGCGTACAATTCCATTTTATAGTATAATTTCTATTATAGTCAAATATTATCGATTTTGCATCAGACAACCTTAAATTCTGCCTGACATTTTACGTTTTATCCGGATTTTAAAATATTAAAATACTGTTTGTTTTAATAAAACGGTAAATTTCACTTATACTTAGTATAAGAAAGGACTAATCGAATAATTCTGCATGTGACTGAAACTAAATAGAAGCGTTTCGTCCCTCATTACAGGGACCGAGCAGCTCTCTGTCTCCCTCTGGTGGCAGCTATGGTGCGTTTCATTAGCGTGGAATACAACAATGGTCGCGAGTAACAGGCTGAGATTTACATTTTCATTATAACTTGTTTCAGGTTTAACACAATTCATTGGGACTAGCGAGGGTGTTTTCTACGGCATTATTTTCTACGAAGATCTTTGTGGGGCGTGTTTCGGACTATGGTGGAGGTTGGAAACTCAACCTGTGGAGCCGATCCACATGTGCAGACAGCGTCGTTTTCACTCTGCGAGGTACCATCAAATAATGAACAACCACTTCCTGCTGCCTCACAGTGATGCACAAGTCTAACAGATTTCGTTTCTGTGAAATGTAGCCGTGAGGGTAGAAGGTATTTGTTTCCTGTTTCCTCTGCAAAGGCAAACCCGACCAGCTCCATCCAAACAGACATTTGCAGAACTATCATGCTCAGCTGGTCCTACTGACAGATGGAGAGATGACATCTCTGACGGCTTTACGAGACTGGTGCCGGGATACATGTGCGTGTTACCCCGATGTGGAGATTCAAAACATGTCAGCGTCATTCAGAGATGGACTTGCCTTTTGTGCCATCATCCACAAGCACCGACCTGAGCTGATGTGAGTATAGTTTCTGTTTTGAGCTCAGGAACAGCAAGAACCAATCTGCTTTTTATCCAGCATTGTTTAAACTTCTCTTATCTTATATTTGATTGGCCAATTACATGCACATGAGAGCTTGTAAGTTTGTGAATACACCTTATGAAGAGTATAGTTGAAGAAAAGAGACCGGAACTAAATGCAGTAATTCATATTTCACATTATCTAAACTTTACAGATGCACAGTGGGAAACCTAAACCTATTTTACAGGTGACATGAAGTAGGACCAGAAATTTCAAACAGCCATTCTGGAACA
Organism: Arothron firmamentum; assembly: GCA_016586285.1. NCBI lineage: Eukaryota > Metazoa > Chordata > Actinopteri > Tetraodontiformes > Tetraodontidae > Arothron > Arothron firmamentum. The sequence continues at coordinate 11,140 of BJFM01001293.1, forward strand.
GAACCCATATTTCTGTTTATCTGTTCTTTTTTGTTTGTTTGTTTGTTTTGCCACAAACACTCCGTTGAACACGAATAATTATATATTATTAATAATAATATTATAATATAATAATATAATTATAATTATAATTATGTGTTTATGTCGTAAATATATTCTACAATGATGACCCGTATCTTCTTCAGCACTGATAACATTTAAAGAGTCTGATCTCAATCAGCATCTCCCCTTTTCTTCACTTTGCTGCAGAGATTTCAGCTCTCTCTCCAGAGATAACTCTTATCAGAATAACCAGTTGGTGAGTCCTTTTCTCGTGTCTTCACGCCAGGCCAGATGGTTTTGGGTTTAATTCAGTTTCAGATTAAGGCTCCAGACTGTTTAAATAACCTCTGTGATCTGTTTTGTCTGCAAATCTGCCTCCGCAGGCGTTTGAGATCGCAGAGATGAAGCTGGGCATCCCTGCGCTGCTCCACCCCAAAGAGCTGGTCTCCTCGGAGGCCCCGGACTCTTTGGCGGTTATCACCTACCTTTCCTGGTACTACTGCTTCTTCAGCAGGATGTCTCTTGGTGTGTAGTTCTCCATCAGATGCCTTTGTTTACATTTACTTGCTGCAAAACAGTGTTGTTGTCTGACTGAAAGGCTGTTTTTCTGTTGGAAATGATTACAGGGGAGCGCCGGCAGGCTCTGGGATTACATTTGTCGCTTTATACAAAAAATTTTTGTTCATCCACTCAGGGTTTTGCTCACACGCCTCCTCTATTCCAACCAATGACTGCTCTTTATTTGTTTTATTTTCTTTCTTGACTTTGCAGCAGGTCTCGCCAGTTTAGGATCGTCACATGTCACCGATGTTAAGCGGCTTCCAAGAACTAAAACCCAAGATGGCCCGAGACATGACGAGGTAACTTGCACACAGGCTTGCTTAAAGCACGTATACCTCCACCTCCACCGTCAACGCATCTGCTGCATTCACAACCGCTGGGTTTCCGGACTCCACCCGCCAGGAATCGAAGGTCGTACTGACCGTCCGGCGCTCGTCCAACGCCAGGGTGCGAGCGGTCTGCCACCTGTGCCTGAGACCTGTCCACCTCATCCAGAGACGGCTGGTGGGCGGAAAGATCTACCATCGCAGCTGCCTCAGGTAAGAACGCTGCTCACGGCTTACTTTTAAACATGCACCATATACCCAGACCAGCTGGTTCTTAGTGTAAATAAAGGAGACATTTGGCAGTATTCTTTTCTGTGTTATTTAGCACCATATTTCAGCTGCCTGTGTCTCTGCCTCTCCCCTGGCTGCCCTTCTTTAATGTCAGCAGGAGTCAAGGGAAGTCAGGGGTCAAGCTCTGATTGTAGCTACGTGTGTGTGTGTGTGTGTGCGCGTGTGTGTGTGTGTTGCAGGTGCGGGGTGTGTCGCAGCACTCTTCTACCATATTGTTACACACAGATGGGTGATTCTGGCGCCTTGGTCTGCTATCACCACCTAGCAGACAGTCAGGTGACCAAGCCCGAACTCCCGGCCTCTGCTGAAGCGGCCGACATGGAGAGGAAGGACGGGGAGGAGACGAGTGCCGAGGGGGCGGACAGCGCTGCTGGAGGACAAAGGTCCAGACATCTGTCAGGGTCCCCGGACCCTCAAGCACCTGCCGTTGCAGATGCGGCTGTGGGGGAAGCTGAAGGCTGCGGACCTGCTCCCGGTCCTTCTGAAGCCGCGGTGCAGCAGGAAGTGACCCAAGAAAAAAATGGTGAGTCTGGTCCGACACCCGGGTGCAAGTCCAGCCCGTCCAGTATCCCTGTCCTCTCACCCGCCACCTCCCTGGCTGCGGGTGAGAGGACACCCAGTTATTTTGCTGTCGGTTATTTATTTCTTTGTGTCAATATTTAAGTCTCCTTCTTTCTCTCCCCCATCCCGTAATAATCCTTCCTGAAATATTTGTTTTTTTTGTCAACTTTCTGTGCTCAAAATTTCAGCCCACCAGTGTACCTGTTCAGTCCGGACACAACGAAGGTTAGTCGTGTCTTCAGTATTGACGATAATAGGAAGTTATGGATAATCCTCTGCTCTTCCTCTGCTATGGTAAACCAACTCCTTCTTCTCTTTCATTGCTCTCTCTTGGACCCACAGTACAGAAACATGAGGCTGATTAGAACCTCTAAGCGGTGGATGGATGGTTGGATGTGAGGTTACTGGGTGATAGTATTCTGTGTCTCTGCCCTCGTCGTTCCAGCTCGGGTGGTGCCAGCCGCAGATTCAACCACCCGTGGCTGACCATCATCCATCCTGGACCCTGGATGCATCTGCCGGCCGCCCCGCCTCCAGCACCTCTTCGGCTGCGGCACAGACCCAGAGTGGCCGGGCCCAATCCATTTGAAAGGGTGGATGAGAAAGCAAAGCCCCAAAAGGCTGCAGCTAAGCAGTCAGGGAAGGGCGCCGGTGGGGGCGGAGCCAGTATCCAGGCAGTAACCGCACCAGGGGAACCAGGCAGGAGGACGGATGAGACTGTTGCAGGTGAAGCGCACGACACAGGTGCAGCTGATGCAGGGGCACGCGTCGCTCCGTCCGAACAGCCACAGTTACCCAGAAGTCTCTCTGTTTCGGCTTCCACATCTGCCACATGTTCTGTCCCGCCTCCAGAGCGGCCCGAGGTAAATAACAACTATCCTTTCCTTTTCCATAAAACCACAGGGCGTATGTAGGTTTGATAAAGGCGAACAAAAAAATGAATCAAGACAAGTGCTACGTTGTGTGATTTCCCTTCCCTGTGTAGTCGTCCTGCAGGGAGACTCAGTGTGATCACAAGCCCGCTCTGACCAAATCACAGACTTTCCAAGCCTCCGCCTCCACACGGGCCCCTGCCCCAGGCCATGGCTTCCCTCTCATCAAAAGAAAGGTACGATGATCACATGTTAGCCTTGTTGTTTAATCATGTCATTTTTAGACAGGAAGTAAAGGCAGAGCATGTTGTGTCCCTTCCACTGTGCATGAGAATAGAGAAAGTTGACATCCTCTGTGTTGCCTAACAGGTTCAGACAGACCCTAATATTTGTCCGGAAAGCCTTCAGGCGGAGGTGGCGGATCTGGACAAACGCCTGGAGGCGATGGAGGGGCGAGGAGTGGAGCTGGAAAGGAACCTGAGAGCCTGTGGGGACGGTTCGGCAGTTCCTGCTGTTCTCCCATCAGTTCAGACGCAGCCCGGCCGTCTCGCTTCTAACCGTGTTCTTTCTCTTTCAGACGAGGAGGAGGAGGAGATGCTGATGGAGTGGTTTACCCTCAACCACGAGCGGCACGTGCTGGTGCGCAGAGACATGGAGCTGGGCTATCTGTGAGCACCTGTCACGTGACCTGTCGTTGTTCATGTCTGCCACCGCGGCTGAAGGCTTTCTGTCGTTCCAGGACGATGCAGCAGAAGTTGGAGGAGAGACAGGCGGATGTGGAGTACGAGCTCAGGCGGCTCTTCATTAAACAAGGTCGGCTCCTCCTTTATTTTTTTTTTGGTTTTTTTTTTTAAACTAAAGCCATCACTTAGATTTACTGGCTGACTAAATCACCTCAGCTTCGTTATCACCCACAGAAAACGAGTGGACAGAGGACGAGCGGGGGGAGGAGCGCCAGCTGATGGATGAGCTGTTGTCCCTCATTGAACAGAGGAACCAGATTATCTCCAGCCTGGATCAGGACGTTCAGAGGTGTGGTCGGTGGGCCTTAACAGCCACAGGGGTTCGTATTAAAACCTAAAAAAAACCCTGCTTTTTGTCTGTTGCTGTTCACTCTACTCAGAGAAAGAAAAGAGGATGAACTTCTGAAAGCAACGCTGAGCAGCAAAGGTGAGAAAGCAAACATGATTCTTTAATTTACTCAAAAACGTGTGTTAATCTCGGCACGTCTTCTCAGACCTCCAGAAAGAGGGACTCAAGGAGCTGAGGAAGTCGAAGGGAAAGCTGAATTCCAGCAAAGTCTTCAAGCTGCTGCACCACAGAGCGGCCACGAGCGCCAAACACCCACCTGACAAAAGGAGCTGAAGCCCAGAAACCTGGAGAAGGACACCACCGTGGGATTTAAAGGTGTCCAATTGACCCAAGCAACACATATCTGTTTATTAAAAGAGTTTAGGACTTCTATCTATCTCTATGGCAACAGGCAATAGGACATAATCGAATACATTTAATCAGGCATTAATGTCATTTATACTCCCATTTCTGCTTCATTTCAGTGGTTAATAAAGTTTCTCCCCAGCATTTCATCCCCGCATATTTATATTAACATAAACTGTTTTTAGTTTGTTTTTAGTTCGTTTTAGTTTGATTGAACTTTTCAGGGTTCTCTCTTTGAGTTGTTTTTTTCCCAGACTAATATGTTTCTGTGGAGTTTGTTATCACAGTGGTCAGACAGCAGACAGTCGGTGTTGGCAGCACTTGGGCCTCTTTGCTGACAGTTATGTAACTGCTGCTGATGAAACCGGTGCTCCTGCTCGGCTGTTGTCTAATCAGATTACTGGCTCCGCTCCACTGCTAACATGTTCCTGATAAAGCTTTTGATGGGGACACGCATTCTCTAAGTGGCAAAAATGAACGTTGAGAATTCTTTTGCTTTCCTCCAATGCGATTACATTTCTTCCACCAGAGGGCAGCATAGGCACGTTATACTGGGAGGATACGCTGGTAACTGCAATCACGTGATCAGTCAACGCATTATATTGACAAATATCAGCGCTATCTTTATAAGAGCAATGTATTATGTGTTATTTATTATGTATTCCATTTAAAGTATTTGCTCAGGATGTTCACTGTAGTCTCATTATTTTACTTCACTGAGGACTTCAGTCCTACGTTTCCTCTTTTTTCATTGATATTTTTCTAATTTTACCTTTTCATATCATATGTTTTGGTTTATTATCTGATTTTTAGATCTAAGTTTAAGTTAATTGCCGCTGTGATATGAATATTTTTGTGAATGCAAAATTATGCAGCAGTTAGGAGCTTCTTCGTAGCTTGTAGGTCGAAGGTCACTAAGACACGGTAAATGGAATAGATGCTCTCAACACTTCCAGACTGTCAACAAGCCCTTTAAGGGAATGTTGAAAGGGTTGGTGGGGGCTGGAGGTTCTCTGATGCAGGCATGAGCACAGGCGGCTTCATAAACCAGATGGAGTAATAACACTGATAGTAACAATAATAATCAGGTGAAAGGTGAAACGTTTCCAAACTGAGGAAAACACCAAACACACACGTCAGGTTTATTGTGCCTTAACAGAGTCTAGTTTATATCCAGATTTTAATTATGATCATTAAGAAAACCATAAACCAAGATCAGTTAAAGCAGACCTCTGATATGCAGCATCTACTACACATTCTGGTAATAAAGAGAATTAGGGCCAGTTTTCAAAGAAAAAAGCTTGTCTCAAAACTGATCCAAATGGCCGAATTCATCAGTGCTTTATTACTCTGTTACTCTGTTTAAGGTAGCAAAAAAATGTTGTAATGTCTGCAGCCTCCCTTTGAAATTATCCAAGATGTAGCTAAAATTTAACAAAGTTTATATCCAAATAAAACTAAATTTAAAATAAAAAGGAAATATGAGTCAAAGAGGAGATGGTGGGTACTTCATGACTGTACCTGTACCTGCGCTAATGCCCCAGCACTGACCTCAGATGGAGATTATTCACTACAGAATTCAAGTGCAGATAAGGACGTGCTTAAACCAACAGGCCGCTGTCGCTTGGTTACTCGTTCGCTGTTTCTTGACACCCAGAACCTGATTGAGTGTTCCTCTCAGCAGAAAGAGTTCAGGAACAGACAGCTGCGTCTGTTTGTGGCCCCAGCATGGCGCTAGGCCTGACGCTGTTTACTGTTAGCTTCAGGATTGGGTGTCAAGGATTACATGTACAGCGTGCGTATGTATTATTTTTGGCCTCCATGAGCCTGTTTGTGCTTACGTTTTTAATAGGGAGCTACAGTCATAGAAAAATATTGGGGGAAAAAA
>BJFM01001294.1:10974-28771 GCA_016586285.1 Arothron firmamentum
ACACACACACACACACACACACACACACACACACACACACACACTGGCTCAGCAGTACTGCGTCGGCGATACCTCAGCCCACAGAGGACGGCATTCAGGGGCCGTAAACTGCACCATTGCGTCAGGCGCGGCAACAATGGAGCACCTGTGTGTGCATGTGTGTGTCTTTCTGTGCGCGCTCTGCCTCTTACACAACCCCCGAGTTGCAAGGAGTTCGCAACAGATGGGAGCACAAGAGTGTAGGATTAAAAAAAAAAAAAAAAGCCTCTAAGACGCAACAGTAATTACGGGAAAGTGGTGATGTCAGCTCTTCTCATTTTTAATATTCCAGTGGAATTCCTCACATTTTTCCGGGAAGAGGTGCTTCAGGCCTCCTCCTGCCGCACATTCCTGATTCAAAATGAAGCCAAAGACTGTCTGACTGAAACCCCCCCCCAGCTGGCATCAGGAAACAAACTCCCAGGCAGACCAAACGTGAAGCCCAAACCGCGGCGAGGCCTCCTCCTCCGGGTCGTGACGCTGCGCCCCTCATTTCCTGTTTGTCTGAGTCCTCCCGCCCACGTTGACTGACCTCATCCGCCAGTCAGACAGTGTGTGTGTGTGAAGTAATTACTCTGCCCTCAGAGGACCTTAAGACGACCCGCAAACCATTAACCACCCTTCCACGCTGTCCCAGACTTGCACATTTGACTCTGCTTAGCGTTCCTCTGTTGACAACCTTTTTTTCTCCTCCACCCTGTCAGCCAGAGCCCGTCGAGTAAGCCGATCATGCAGAAATCAATACACGCGGCAGCCAGCTGAGGAGATGATCCCAGCGTTATCTAATCCCCCGTGTTCCAAATCCCATCCACATTTTGACGGCGTTAAATCTGTGGCGCCACACCTTTGGCCGCTGTCAGTGCTGCTTCTGGAGGAAGGAGAGAAAATCAGGGGAAACGGGGCGATAATACTCACTTGTCCAGGTGAAAAGCGGCAATTTCGGCATTGTGCCTCTCAAAGTCGGAGAAGTAGAAGAAGTCCGGAGGGGTTTCCTGCTCCCGGGTCTGCCTGAAGGGGCAAAAACAACCAATGTGAGCAGGATCAGAGGGAAGCAAGGACCATCCTCCAGGCTTTCCAGCGTGTCTGGGTCAGCCCTGAAAACCCCTCTCACTCCAGGCTTTCACGCTCACTATCCGGAAGGAAATGCGTCTATTTTTAAGGGACCCCTGGATCTCTGTCAGGGATCACGAGGAGCCTGCTCACCCGTCTAGCCGCAACGCTGCCAGCAGGGAGGAAAATGGTCCTCTAATTCAGCGGGAAGCAGCCATTTCCCCATAAATCAACGGTCAGGAGGGGCAAACGTGAGCTGTTTTTCCCTCCCGTGTGCAGGTTCGGATGAGAGAATTGGACTCGCAGGTGCATCATTAGCTGGACTGTAACCAGAACCTTACATACGGGATACGTGGGCCACAGGAGGCAGCCTTTCAGCCCGAGTTGAACATAATCACAGCTTTTACTGTCCCACACTTCCCCTGCACACGAGAGGAGGAAGAGCAGAATGAGATGAGTGAGAGCCAACTGTAACGCTCTCTGACCGACGCTGAGGCAGCGAGGCTTCCGTTGTCATGGTCACCAACGCAGCTGCTCTCAGTCTATCTATCTATCTATCTATCTATCTATCTATCTATCTATCTATCTATCTATCTATCTATCTATCTATCTATCTATCTGTCTGTCTGTCTGTCTGTCTGTCTGTCTGTCTGTCTGTCTGTCTGTCTGTCTATCTATCTATCTATCTATCTATCTATCTATCTATCTATCTATCTATCTATCTATCCATCTCTCTCTCTAAACTGTGTTTTATTTTTGCGAGGCTGGCGGCGCCTCCTGTTTCCTGCACGCTGTCCTTCATCAGAATCTGTCCTGAGGATGCTTCAGCCTCCTGTCAGTTTCAGGCATCAACTCCAACACAAAACTCATTTGATGTCCAGCAGCTGCAGGGAAACGCGCACGTTAATAAAGTATATTTGGCCCTGGTTTTTAAAGCTGCCTCAGGAGGGTTTAGAGTTAGCTCCCCGAGCCCGACGAGAACTCGTTAGCAAGCATCTGACAGATAGCAGAAACCCTGCCTTTCCAACCCGCTTTGATGTCAGCGGTGTTGTGTGGTTGACACAGAATTAAGTGAGTCGAGTTTGCACCAATTATCAAGCATCTTGCTGTTTCTCCACTTTCCTTTTCCTTCTTCAAACTGCTGCTTTTATCCGTCCTTGTCATCTTAGCTTTCGATTAACCCAATCCTCCCGCCTGCTACTTTCCCTTTGACAGGTTTCATTACAGGCAAAATAGAGACGATTCAGGGCCGAGAACGACGGGTTCACAGGCCAATATTCAGAGCACCTGATCGCGACGCGTCTCTCAAGGTGACAGACAGGCGGAAGGATGGAGGGAAGATAAGAATCAGGAGATAACACCGCTGCTGGCACCTGTCTGTCAGACGCGCTTTGGCACCAGCACTTTCTCTCCAGCTTGCCCTGCGTGCACGCCTCCTCCTCACTTCCTCCGCCGTATCGGGGACGGATCTGAGGAGGCGCGGGGCCTGGAGGTAGCGCTGTCTGGATGGGATTTCAAATCGATGTTGCACATGTTGTGTTCCAGCTGCAGCTATTTTCAACGCGGAGGGTTGAGGCGCCACCGGGGGGGGGAAAGCCAGTTATCAGGCTGTGTGGGAAGCCGCGCGGGCGATGCTATCGTAGCGGTGCTCCCAGACAGGCCTGGACTCACAGAAGATGGATGACAGCCATAAGTCGGCGCTTCAAATTCAACGTTATTAGATGCTCGGGAGGTGCGAGAGAGTGTGGAAATAACACAAAGTGTGGGTGATCGGCTCTCTGCCGCGTGAAGGATTCACTGTTTAACTGCGGGGATGCAAATATCTGCTGATCGCGGCGATGCCTCCTGGGCCGTTACCGAGGAGCACGACAGAGAACCTGACTGGCCGTCAAGGAGTTCCGAGGCTGGATAACAGCAAACAGGAGGGATGATGTCAGAGCCAGACCGGCAACCGGCCACCTCCCTTCACTCATCTGCCCTTCCTGGCCCTTTTCACGACGCTCTGACCTTCTGCGTCCTTGAGTTTGGACTCTGAGAGACGCTGCAGCGCTGCGGGCACTTGAACTATCTGTGACCGGCAGAGGACTCCCGGCTGCCCCGAAGACAGACGGCAGGAAGCTACAGTAAATTGCTTCTGTGCGTGTAATGGTGTGTAACCGTGTGCACTGAAGGCTCTCATCTGGCCAGATGGCTGCGAGTCCCTGTCTGCGTGTATCAGAGATGAAGCCCTGGCTCACGGGCGCCTAACGCGCTCTAACTACCCTTCGTGTTTGCCGTTCGGCAGGACTCCTGCTGCGCTCAGAATAGAACAGCAAACGCTGGCGGCTGGGGGGCTCAGGACGTGGAGGCTGACGTTCCGAATCCGGACAATAAAAGCTTTGATAAAAAATTCAACTGTGAGTGATTGAAAACCTTTTGACGTGCTGAGAGGGGATTAGCGCGCCAGCAATGAAAGGCACAAAGCACATAAACCGGCGTTCATAAATACAAAATGAGTTTTATGGCGGCAGCGTCTCCGCTGAAGAACGTTTTGCTGAGATGTGTGTGTTTTCTACCATGATGGATGTTACACTGAGACTGGTTCTACTGGTTACGCTCATCAGGATCAGCCTTGTTTCCGCACAGGGACCGAAAACATCCCACTCATCTCATCAATAGACCACCGACCTGACCAGGTGTGATCAGACCGATCTGGTCCGGTGGAAACCCAGATGTCCCGGTGGCGTAGGTGCAGTTTTCAGTCCCGCCAGGTTAGTTATAACGGATTCATCTCACTCCGGACGCCGCATTATTCTTACAGCTATTTCTGCAATGTCCTCAAATGTTTTTTTTCTTCTGGTCTTAATTGACTGGTGTGTCACATTCAGCCATGTTCCCCACGGGCACGGCGCTGCACGGAGCACCGCCTTTAAAGGCCTGAAATCGCTGGGAAGACCTGATGCAAAGCTGCACAATTATATCGGAGCTTTAGGGATCCGTTTTTTTTCTTCCTGCAATCATCTTAACGGCTTCCCTGGAGTTGTGAGCATAATTAGAATATATGTGGGAAAAAGAAGTGCAAGTGTTAGCGTCTCTGCATAAATTTAATCCTAACAAAGTCGGAATTTGTGGCGAGCATATATACAAGGATTTATGAGGAGACGAGGGCTAACATAGGTTACAAGTAATGTCCTCCAGATATATAGATTTAGATTTAGACTTTTTAGTAAAATAATAGTAGTAGCTTTGCAAACCTAAAAAAAAAACGCTTTAAATTCAGCCCATTCCTTCCTCTCATACAGCTTACACGCCGCCGTAGCTGTTTTCACATGCAGAACCTCCACTCCGCTTCTTATTCCGAGTGTCCTTTTATCCCACACCATCACCCACCACAAACACAAACACATGCGGTTTATCCTCCCCAGTTACCAGCGCTCTGTCCACATTTACATATCCATCTACAGAGGATTAGCTGTTTTTCAATCCTTCTAAGGTTGTGCAATCCATGACAGGCGGTGCGCGGAAGTGTGAATTATGCAAACCGTGCGCAAACATCAAGGTTACTCGTGGGTCAGCTGGGATCGGTTGATGCACAAACATGGGAGCGGTTGGAATAAACAGCTTTCACTGGCATTTACTGTCATAGTCGAAGGGGTATTCTTACTTTACTGCCCAACACCTGTTGGAAATGTCGACAGCCAGACTAAACAATCTGATCTAAAACACAGTGGTAGCACTGGTACCACGCATGCAGAGGATTGTTATTATTTCCTGCCACACTGAGAGCAATGATACTCTCATTTGCTCCACATTCGTGTCCAGCAGGAAATTCCTCCAAAGAGCCTCCGGCAGTTGTTCCAGTCCCTCATGGCTCCACAGGAGGCTGATCCCAGAACGGTGAAAAACAGGCTTCAGGACCAGCGAGCAGCCATCTCTTCTCTCGGTTTAGGTGCACATACGGTTCTCTTCAAGTAAGGCACCGACGCGAGGCTTTGAGTTTCTAAAAGGTTGCAGCAGGTGTGCAGAACTGAAGCGCCGGTACTACGCAGCATCAGGATTTTATTTGATTACTGCTAAGTAGCTGCTGAACAACAAGCAGCAATTAGAGCAAATTACCTTGAATCCTGGGAAGCATTCATTTAACACACACACACACACACACACACAGACACACACACACACACACACACACACACACACACACACACACTGAGCCAAGAGAAGTTAATTGGATTGTGAGTAAGCATTTTGGACATCCGTTATCTTCCCCTGTCAGCGGGGGGAATGTCTGGAGGTGTTTCATCTAAAACTATTCTATTATCATCAGCCAAAGATAAGAAAATGCTCAGTCATGCACTCTCTCTCTCTCTCTCTCTCTTTCTCTCTCTCTCTCTCTCTCTCTCTCTCTCAAGTCTACCATCACCTGCTGCGGCCAAGGTTAAAGTGCTAACCGTGGGCTCCACGCAGCCACAAACACGCCTCCGTCGCTTTCTCACATCCCTCTGTTGGCTCGTCTCTTCCTTTCCCATCTGTGTTTACTTAGAAATGTAGACACAACAAAGTGGCGGATAAAGGCTGTCAGATGCGAACCCACATGGCTGCGCGCGGTGGCAGATCCTGCGAGAGCCTTGGCGGTGGCTGATTTGCGAGCGTTTCTGCAGACTGGACCCTGTAACAGGCCGGTCTGGCTCCAAAGACTCCGGAACGTTTGCGCCTAATTAGTGTGAGGCTGCGTTTGCAGTGTGTCAGGATCCAGCAGCGCGTGACTGATAGCAGAATATCCTTTGATTAAGTAGCGCTGTCGTCTTTTCTAGCTGCCTACATGTGTTTATTAATTACCAGAGGAGCTTCTGGAGGAGTTGCAACAACTTCTTCTTTTATTTTGTGCTGAAAGTTACAAACTCCTGCAGAGCTGAGAGAGTTTCCCCAGGCTATCCAAACACAGGCTGCACATCAGAGAAGCAAGATTCACCATGTAAAACTCCAAAACTTTGATACTTCCACCAAAGAAAGTGAGCTAAGGACACGTTTCCTCTCTCTGGTCCATGCGAGGGTGCTTTCGCTCTGTTCCGCTGCTCTATTTGGAGCTGTCAAAGGCCTCGTTGGGTAGGTCAGATGCCGTTTCCTGAATAGAAACCAACTATCAGAGGTTAAAGTGGTGGCTGAGAGATGGCATTGTGGTGGTGGGGGGAGGGGAGGGCGGGTGACGGCGGTGGAGGAGGAAATGGCCGAACCGGTGAAAAAAAAACTGGATCGGAGGGTTGTGCTTGTCCTTGTGTTAAACTGGGATGTAGGGAGCTCAGGGGAAACAAAAATGTATATTTGGCAGATTTCTGTACATTTAGATGCAGATTGAATGAGATGTTGCATCCATTTTCCACAGGAGCGCAGTCTCCTGATGCCTGGCCGCTTGATTCCGCTTGGCGGTTCACGCGTAGCGGCTATTTTGGGATTCTTTCTCTTCTCTTTCTCATTTAAGGGCAGCAATTAAAATTATAACAGCTGGCTCATCTGATGCCACCATGGCACCAATCCCAGTGTCTGATGGTTAATGTGAAATCTAAACGTTGGTATGCTAAAATAAGAGCCCATCCAACAACAACACGTTAGGGTTCACGTCAATATTTAGCTCACTTCCCCAGATGTGTCCTCAAACATCATCCTATACATCCCAGCTCGTCTGCGTGGACTGTGCGTTCTCTCTGCATCTGTCTGCATTTATTCCCTTCAGGGACTCCAGGAGGAACTGCCTGAGAGCACAAATATCCATAATAAATGAGTAAATGAGGATACCTATAAAGCTGTGACATTGAAGAGATTTTAGTAACATAGGAATCTAATTAGTCATGTTAAAATATTAATACGTTGTAGGTGCTGCCCTCGTGTTGCACACTGTTTGCTTTTACGCAGGTTACTTACGACGTTGCCATAGCAGCAGACTCGCTAAATTAGCCAATATTTAGCAGCTGTTAGTTTTTATCATGGGATGAATAAATTTCCATCCATGACTATGATCACGCGTTTCAGTCATTGTTAACTAAGGAAATGTATTTTCTAGGCAAAATTCCAGTCATCCGGATTCAAAGCTTCCACGCTTGGCACCTCCGTCAGCCATGAGACCGCTTACGGTCGTGAATCCGGCTTCGGTGCACCAGTCCAAACGTGTAAAACTAGATGAAGACTGCGTGGATCTCAGACTCCTCAGGAACCAGGAGTGCTGGTTGACCTGTGACAGAGGCTCTTCTGTCTGCACCGCTGCCTCCTACAGCTGCAGAGAGCCGGGTGGGAAGGCATGACCCGGGGAAGCCCCCGGATCGGGTTACCTTCTCCCCGGCCCAGGGACACCAGACCTGGCCACCGCGGCTCCTCCCACATCCTTCCCTGACAATGGGCAAAGCCAAGCGAAACCTCCTCTGGTTTAATTGAAAGACAATGAGCGCATTCTGCTCCCCCCCTCCCCCCGAGGGAGGAGGGGGAGACTAATTGGCACCTTGTTTTGGACTAAAGAGGACAAGCACAGGCCCGGCCCTGAGTGGGTGTATTAACCCCTGTGTGTTACTACAAAGACCCGAGTCACAGGGCCACGCTGGTGTCTCTCTGCCCGTCAGAGAACTGTTGTTTCATTCAGCCTGTGCGGAGACACGTTCAGGCAGACGGTGATAGACTTACCTGGGAACAGCCGTTAGTGACAGGCCTCGATTGTGCGTGCGGTCGCACAAAGGGCCGAGAGTGGTAAAGATGATCCGCACGCACTCCGATAGACAACAATTAAGCTTATTATAGCTTCTAAAAGCCCCAAAAGCTGAAATCACAGAGGCCGTTTGCGAGGTTTTGCGTTGCTGTCTCCTGCTTTAGAGGGAAATTGCAACAATGCGAGGTTTTAAACACAAAATGAAATTGCCGAAGCACTTTGTACCCAGAAAAGACCTTTAATTAAATGCAGCCTTTGAAGGTACCCCACGCCGGGCTTATTTTCTGTGATTTTCAGACAGCAAGGGTAGAGCCAACCACCAACGTGACTCATCGCTGAAACGCTAAGCGTTCGTTTGTTTCCCCACCAGAGGGAACGGACTTTTCAGCATTCCAGATGAATGTGGGGGGTCACATTCCTACGGCGGGAGCTTTAGAATCTGCCCGTACTGTATTTTAGACTTTAATGACACGTTAAAACGTCTGAGGGTTGCAACTGCTACGGCGGGTCAAGAACCATAACAATCTGTGTGGCTGCAAAATAAAATAAAAAAAAACCCCACAAAAAAACAAAAACGGGGAGGGGGATTGGCTCTGATGCTCCCCCACAGGCATGCAGCATCAGACGAACGCTGAAAATACACACACACACACACACACACGCATGCAGAAACGCAGCCTGCACCTCAGACTTGTGCCACGCAACAATGTGCTTTGTTTGGACTCTAAAATGTTGGCTCAGGCAAAGTGGTTAAGCTGGGATCTGATCAGATCAGGACGCGTGCAGCTCTGTGACATGACGAACAAACGAAAGAAAACGAAGAGAAGCTAAAAATACGGAGATGAGGCGGGGAATTAGCACAGCCCCTCTGATTCAGACAAACGTGTCCAAAATGGAGAGATGAATGAGGGATGAGAGCAGAGAGGAGGAGAGGCGGCGATGGTGATGAAAACGCTCAGGAGCCAACCCACTAAATCATTCATGAGCGCAAGAGCGACGAGGGCACCGGGGGCCCGAGCAGCGCTCGCTAAATTTAGACCGTGGCTCCGCATTCGAGGCTCTGCGATGGGAAGGTGCGAGTGTTGCCTCGATGAAAGATCTCTGAGAGTTGAGATGATTCACGAGCACCACAGTTGTTAAAAGATCTCAGGCTGTCCAATCAGCAACCACCTGACAGACGGAGCGAGCCTCAAAGACCGAGACGAAGGTGCTTCTGTCAAGCTGATAGCTGTGACTCACTGGCGATTCTGATGGAAAGTGATAAATGGAACCTTAAAATACATTCGGCCGCATGTTGGCGTGCACTTTTAAATGGTGATGAGACGTAATTAGATAATAAGTGGAAGAGAAATATGAAAGATGATTGGCATTTAAATGAAAACATCATACATAAAGACGTACAAAAGAGTTTATTAAGACTTCAAAAAGCCACTTAGATTGTGTGTGTGTGTGTGTGTGTGTGTGTGTGTGCGTGTCTGTCTGTTTCTGTGTGTGTGCTGATGATTGCAGATAACTAACCAGCGGCTCCAGCTGGCTGCATCACACTAATTAACCAGCTCATCTCACAGCTTTATAAGAGGTCACTGCATCCCACTGCCCACATTTAAAAGGAGCCGTGGTGGAGGCTAAGACACCCAGAAAGATTAGAACACAAGTTGGGAAATATTCAACTGCAAAAAAGCCTAAAATGCCTCTTTTGGGTGCAGAAGTCAAAAAGAGCCGACGGGTCTCTCGCAAGTGTTCCAGTCTTCTGTGGGTAACACCTGAGCTCCTGACAGCGAATCCGTGGGTACACCGTTCCAGGGAGTCAGTCAGAGCGAGCTCGCAGCGCAAGAGAAGCTAGACGTGACAACTCGGCCGAGGCCTGTTCGTCCCACGCCACAACGCGTCGTCATTGCCGAGGACGCAAATGTGAACAGACTTGACGTTCCATCACATTTAAATTTCCTTTTGTCGCTTCGGGGCCCTCTGACTTCGTAACGTGAAAATCATTAGCGGGCCGCTAAA
Source organism: Arothron firmamentum (assembly GCA_016586285.1). Classification (NCBI taxonomy): domain Eukaryota; kingdom Metazoa; phylum Chordata; class Actinopteri; order Tetraodontiformes; family Tetraodontidae; genus Arothron; species Arothron firmamentum. The sequence goes on from BJFM01001294.1 coordinate 20,741, forward strand.
GCGCCGGAGTTGCAGCAGTGGGCGGGGCTTCGCAGTCTTTACCTCCTGTGCGACGGACCTGCGGCCCTGATGGAGGGACCACAGCTGCGGCCCAGCTTGGATCGCTGCCGGTCCCTGAGTGACGGAGGGTGAGCAAACTCCGTAACCCCAGCAGCGGCCCGCTCTTTTCGGATCACATGCACAACTGTACGTTCAAGCGTGCGATCAGCAGCTGTGCGAACAGCTGCCCATAGCATGCTATGTCGGCACACACACACACACACACACACACGCGCGCGCGCTAGTGTCTGTTAGCGAGTCGGTAGTCAGGCTTTTACTACGGCAGCTAATGCCCAAAGAGCACAAACCGCATTTCCATTCATGCAGGATTCGAGGAGAAAACCCTGTTTCTGCGAGGTCCTTAGCCATAATTTAAATTTACATAAACATCACCCGATGTCTGAGGGATTTCTAGGAGGTTCTAGTTCTGGATGACCTGGCCATGTAAACAAACAAACAAAAAAAAGGAGGAAAAAAAACAGGATTTCCATCCTGCACGACCTCAAGAGCTCCAAACCACCCAGTCATGAAGTCCAGAGCGAGCACAGCATGACGTACACGGTTGTATGAGTCAATATTACATAAGAAAAAAGCTCTACATGCTGCTTGTTGTCAACAAAATAATGGTTAACCACAAGGATTGCACGTTTGTGCAAAGGATGCATTTGTTTGGCTTCATGCATGTGCTTTCTGTGCACTCATGCGTGCGTAACCACGCTGTATTTATCCATGAAATGAGATGTTAAGGTGCTTAACAATAGGACTTGCTTGGATAAAAATGGATCTTTGAGGCCTGGTGGGATCTGTTTTCACTCCCAGCAGGGACAATTCACTCTGCGAGACGTTTGTTTTTGTCCTCTGGTGCACATCCTGTTTGCTAGCTTTTACTTTTGCGTGGATTATTGCTCTAAAAACCGGACGACTGAGGCATTTCCATGGAAACTGTAAATGTAAAAGACAACAAATAAAATAAATATATGTCAGATAAGCAGCCTTTTTGACGGAGCCCTGGATGACAGTCTAAGCTGGGTGAAGCCTCCTTAAGGGCATCCTGTAGCTGCATTCGCTGGTGTGTTGGAGCTAAGAGGCTGCGCAGGCGAACCCACCGGCTCTGCTGGAGCTGCGAGCTCATGCTTGTCAAAACTGATCGAGTTCATGCGGATGAGGATGCATCCTGATTCCCCACGGTGCTTAAATATGAGTCCGCCTGCCCTATATACATGCTCCAGCACATGTCTTTACACGTAATGAATCTAGTGGGCTGATATAACAGCTCCTGGCACGAGCGGAGCGCAAACACAACAAACCAGGAAGCTCAAAGTCGCTTGTGGTTTTTGTTTTTTTTTTTTCCCTGCACAAACCCTTTGAGGCTATTAGCCAAACCATGGCGAGGTGGTGGGAGGAGCAACGGGCGGATCAAAATATCTGAGGCTTACACGCCTTCTATCGCTCGCCTCCTCCCTCTGACAAATGCAGTTATTAGCACATGAACGTTCTGAAGAGGCAGCGGTAAAGACCAAACTCTTGTGCAGTGCAGTAAAAGTATCAAGTGAAACACGTCAAAAACAACAGCAGCTTTTCTTCATTCTTCTCTAAACACTCAGAAGAGCAGTCAGACAGTTTGCCCGACAGCTAAATCGAAGTTCCAAACTTTTTTTTTTCCCCGCTCAGAGCTGCACAGAGGAAACGTCGTGTGGAGCTATCTGGCATGCTGTCAGCAGTCTCCCGGCCCTGGCCGACGCCGCATTTGCATCCGGCTCAAAGGAGGCCCGAAACATCAAAGCCTCTTTGAAGAGCTGCTTGATACCGCGTGGCGGGACAGGTGAGCGAGGAGGACGGTACGCAGAACCCACCACGCTTCCCAAAATAAAAGTGGGACGCGTCACTGCCGGGATCTGAACGCTAGCCCTTCCTGATGTGCTTTAACTAAAACCTACACCACCAGAACAAAGGTTATTTCCCGACATTCTTTAATGCAGGAAAAAAAAAAAAGGAATCTTTGAGGGCTTTGAATAAAATGCGTAAACACTGGCCACAGACGACTGTGACAGCCAAAGCAACACTTGGGTATAAAAGACGACAGGCTAAATCTGTAGCATATAATTGTGAAACTGACGTGCAATTACAGTTGCAGCAGCTCCTGACAGCCCCTTTACTTCTACCTCCCGTCCCTTTACTGGACAGAGAGACACGTTTTCAACCCCCGTTTGGCAATTTCAATCTGAAACATCAAATCTGATACACATGACAGCCTTTATAGGCGCTACGTGTGGTTTGGCTTCTGCTCAAAGATGACCTCCCGGCACAAATCATCGCTCCCCAACTTTGACCAATCCCGTCACCGCGCTCCAAAGCGCCGCGGGCCCCCCCGAGTTCAGCCTGCGCCAAAATTACGGACGCGGTGGCTCAGACAGCGCGGGTCTCTGGCCTCGTGGGGAAAGTCAACTGTAGGAGCGAATAAACGTCAGAGGCTGACGGATCGCATCTATGGCGGCGCGTTTCCTCTCGTGTTAGCTGGCAGAGAAGATGCCGTGCTTCACGTCGCGTCTTCTGCATCGCAGCCTCTACACGGGGCTGGTTGCCATAACGACGCAGGAATGTTGCACAGTGCAGGGTCCCTACTCCAACCTTGTAAAAACTAGCCTCTTTCGGCCCCTTGTCCTCACAAGAACCAAAAAACACGTCATCATTGTATCCAAGTCCTCCACAACCTTTATCCTCCACCAAAACTGCAAGTAAACACAGCCAAATGCCACTTCTCTCTCTCTCTCTCTCTCTCTCCGTCTGTCCGTCTTCTCTTCTGCTGGGAATTTCATGCAGAAAAGCCATTCTGCATTTCTGCGCAATCACTCCAAGCTCCGAAGCAATTACGTCTGATGGCGGCCCAGTTGGCCTGGACACTGTTTATCCGCCGCAGCATGGGGATTCATCAAGCAGAGCTCGCCCAGATAAGGGGGAGGGCATTTTCTTTTTTCATGTGTGATGCGGCTCTGGCGGCACGCAGGCCTCCCTGAAGATGTCCCGACGACGGCTCGGCGCTCATTTTAATTAACACGCGGGCCTGTTGATGTTAATTAAAAAGCAGACGGGAAAAGATCACACGGAGCGCAGAGCCGAGTATCTGAACGCTTGTGGAAAACATCCGAACCAGGAGAGTCCGGCTGGTTGAGGCTGGGTGTGCACGAGCAGCCGAGCTGCTACTTACTTCATGGGCTTGAACAGAGCTTGTCCGTAGTTCTGGAAGGTCATGATCAGCTTCAGCTGGGTGCCTCCGGACTTCATGGCTGAGGGGAAACAGTGCAGATGTTAGAACACGTGCACGCACGTTAACACCAGCACGGCACAATTGTATTTGTGCACTAGCCAGTCGGTAAAAACCCTGCTTTGCATGAATGTGCGGCCAGATCCACGAGCTGCGCTGTGGACCTGGTTCATTTTATCCGCTCGCTCCCAACGCGCCGACCTCTCACCCTCGCCCCGGGATGATGGGCGGGGCCACAACCGTCCGTCCGTCCTGACCGCGCTTTCTCCCGGAGGCAATTACGGACTTGTGGACGGCTTCATCAAAGGCACCGCCAGCCTGTCTAAATGCCCTGTGTTTCTGTCATAATGGCCAGGCTTTCGGGGGATTTGCCCATTTATTACAGCGCATTAGCTTGAGTATATTACACAACACAGCACTTCTGCTAACCCCTGTAACAACATAAGCCCCTTGTAGTGGACCCGCTGTCTGACTGGCTTGCTGGCTGAGTGTCCTAAAGGCCCTCATTCTGAAGTAGCTTTCAGTTTATTGACTTTCTAGTGGGGATTTCTTCTTTATCTGTCATCCTTAATTCTCTGTGGCCACGTCTTTCATTTAGCATGTTAACAATCCGTCAGAAATCTGGATCTTCATGCCTGATTTGCTGCAGCCAGGTCAAGTGGTTGGTGCTCCGGAGTAATCTTTCTTCAATCTAAAACCTCTGAGAGATTGTCGATGACCTCACCGGGTTGTATTACCATGACCTTGAGTGTAGAAGCCGCGATCCTCGATGGGCTGACCTCGATCCTCCACGCACTGCTGCGCCTTTTCGAAAAATGTACTATCTAATTGAAAACTACAAAAGGTAATCCCTCTTGGAAATCCCCCTCCCCCCGGGCCAAAAAGCCCACTCGGCTGATTCTTTGCCTGCAACTGCTCTGGCATGCGAGCACGACTTCAACTTCAGCGATGCACGCTCGCCCAGAGGCCATCTGTCACCCTATCTGCTGGCCTATATGGCCATTTACACCACATAAATCCACCCGTGCCCCAAATGGAGCGGCGCCCTCCACTCCAAACCTTCGCGCTCTCCGGTCTTTCAGAAAGCTCCGGGTCTCACCCAACGTCAGTTTTCCCTCCCCGCCGCTCTCGCCACACCGCCAGCGTGTGTGTGATTTATGAGTCCAGCTGAGGACCGGACAAAAGAGCGCAGAGAGACGGACACAAAGGAGGGAAGAGAGAGAGAGAGAGAAGTGCTGCCGCGCACCGAACACCGGACTGGGGACGCTGGCGCGAGTGTGCACCAAGTATATGAAACACATGCTTTTCAGGCATGCTTACACACACACACACACACACACACACACACACACACACACACACACACACACACACACACACACACACACACACACACACACACACACACACACACACAGACACACACACACACACACACACACACACTATAAAGCATGGTGAGGACAAAACACACAGCAGCCATTAAAGTGCAGGCTGAGGAGTGCAGCCTGAACGATAGCGAGCTGCAAGCGAGAGGGCTGAGTAACAAAGAGACGGCGGAGACGGCGTCAATAAGATGTACAATGACTCTTTGTGAGAAAACAAAGGCGGGGAGATAACAGCAGCGGAGGATATTTTTAAGCACCCATTTTGATTTCAGACCAAATCTTCATCTTGCGGCCCCTGTGATTCACACACTCGCATCCTCTAGCTCCCGCTCCCACAGACAGATTTGGCCGATGTGGCATCAGCGCAGCGAGAAGCTGTCAGAAGCTGCGATCTAAATGTGGAACATTTTGCTTTAAACGGCCACGCTGTTGGTATTCTCTCATTGTCAAGACGAGTTGCCAATAGCTGGAGGAGGAAATAAGCGAGCGGACCAGTTTTCCTGGTTTGTCCGCAAGAGTTTTGTGCATTTATTCATTTATTTGTTTTTACTTTCCCGTCACTTTAACCTGACTAACAGTTGGAAATGGAGTACTAACCCCAACCCTGTAATTACCGGTAGTGTTTAAGAGCACTTTATACTTGCAATGTTACAATTTAGCATGATTAGACATTGAATTAGAGTCTGAATAATGAAAAATGTCAGTATATTAGAGTTTATTCCAAAAACACTTTAGTCTGAAGGGTATTGGAAAGGCAGAGGTGCTGGAGTGTTGGTGGCGAACCTAAATGACCTTTGGCACCATCGCAAAAGCCAACGTTCATGAGCAAAGAAATACTGATAAGATCTAAAAATGTAAAAACTTTAAAAATAAAGGTCATTAGGGGATCCAAACGCACCCCCACCCTGGACGGAGCAGTCCTCTGTCACCGACTTACCCACGCTGGTGATCTTCTGCCTGACCAGGTCCTTCAGCAAAGCGTCCATCACTGGGCTCTTCCTGGAGTAGAGCTCGTAGCGGTTGATGCCGATGTGGAAGCGTAACCAGTTGGGGTAGGACTCTGCCGTCACGTCCCCGGCTGGCGAGAAGTCCTCCTCTTCGTCGTTGCCATCCTCGTGGTGCCTGAAATACGAGGGGGAGATGGTTTACGCTCAGATGACGGAGAGATGTGAAGTCAGGATGGAGACTAACTTATTATAAATGTGGTAAATGTCATTTGTGGTTATAATCTTACATCCGCAGCACAATCACGTGGTTTCAGGTTAAATTTGAATGAAAGGCTTTGATAGATAGATAGATAGATAGATAGATAGATAGATAGATAGATAGATAGATAGATAGATAGATAGATAGATAGATAGATAGATAGATAGATAGATAGATAGATTCCAATAAAGATGGGATTATTTCACTTCAGAGTTATAGTTGAATCTTGCTCTCACACTGACAATAATATCCATCTTAAATGGCAGCCCAGATTCAGGTGAACCCAAACTTACCATCCTTTGTTCCCCGTTGCTCTGGGGTAAAACCTGATGTCCATGTTGACGTTAAACAGCGTGTCATCATCCGTGAGGGGAGGAAGGTCAACCTTGTACAGAGGATGCTCGAACAGCGCGGACAGTCTGGAGGCGCCGCGTCCGGGGACGGCGCGACCCTTGCCCGCGTCTCCGATGAGCGGCTTGTGGTCCTCCCTCTTCCCCGCCGCCGGTCCGCTCCGCCGGTCCGCCCTGTCCGCGGCCGCAGCGTTTTTCTCCCGCGACTGCGACGTCAGGTTGGAGCCCGGCTCGTTGCTGAAATCCTGCAGAATCCTCAGCGTGTGCTTATTAGGCCAGCCGGCTTCGGCCGCCGACCTGGCGCGCTGCTTCCCCCAGCCCTGATTCTCTCCGGCCGGGTGGTGAGCGCACTGACAGCCGCCATCCGCGCTGTCCGTTCCTGCGCCGCGCTTCTCCAGTTTGGGTAACAAGTCTATCATAATGTGCATGGTACAGGCTACCAAAAACACCGTGAGGATGAGCACTCTGAATTTCCGGAACAGTATCATCTTCATCGCGTTTGCTCTTCCTTACGCGGTCAGCTTTAAGCGCAGCGCACCGCACCGCACCGAGACTGGACGGAGCGACGCGATGGCACAGAAGAAATGGTTGTTTGATTTACTAAGATCATCGCATATAAAGGTCACACTATTAATAATCCCATCCTGCGTGCAGCATTTTATTTACCTTCCGCAAGAGTCCCGGTTCTGCGTCCCCAGACAGGTGGACGGAGCGACACATTGTGATGAGGGGACAGTTCAAGCGCTCCTGGTAATAAGACACAGTCTCGGGAGGACGGGCCACATATATGATTAAGAGGACCTGACAGGAAGAAGGAGTTTCCCGTTCAATATGCGGTATTCATTGTCAAGTCTGCTTCCTCGTGTGGCTGCCAGGGCGGACAAAGCTGTCAAAATGAGTCATCTCTCTCCAAGGACAGTCGATGGAGTCCAGAGAATCACAGCTCACACAGTGTGGAATGGAGAAAAAAAAGTTGGAATTAAACAATAACAGGTGATCCGCGCTCTGATGCTGCTCCTTCAGGTTGAAGTGGAATCCGAGCCCGTCCGGCAGGTGCAGGGATCGCGGTGGTAGTCCGTCCCCCGACAGCGCTGCCGCCTTTCTTTTCCAAGAGCTCATCCAGGGTGGGTGTGTTAAATATTGTGATTCGGGCGCGCTGAGCCCAGCCTCGGTGTCGTCATGAGGGAAAAGATTAGTTGCGTCTGCACGTCTAAGCAGCACCAGGGACATGAGAGGGGAGATTCATGGAGGAGAAGCCGCGTGGACTCCAACCCACTCAGTCTGTAACTCTGTAGGATACCACCAGGGGGCGCCAGAGTAACCCGAGATCCCGCAAACGTCGACGTTTAATGGCTCTAAACCTCAGCTGAGACCTTTCTTTATCTGGGTGGAGAAGAGTGGAGATAATTTAGATAAAGGATCATGTTCATTTTTGCATGTATTTTACTTAAATTATAACAACACACACCAAGATAACCGTGCTTCTTATAATACCTTACTGCAACTTGGGAGTATGCAAAGAAAACTATTTTATTGACCTAAAATCTTAAAAGTTATAAATGTCATCGAAATTTTGACAAAAACAGATAAATAAGGATTATCCACTTCGATTGTGGGATTTAAGAAGGGTTTGAGATTTGCTTTACAAATCCTCTTTAGCGATTAAACTTAAATTTGCTATTCAAACTTGATGCAAAGTGGCATTTTTTTGTTACAAAGCAGTAAAATTTTGACACAGAAACATGGATTTTTAAATCGACAATTATTTTTCCCCCAGTGGAGGGGG